>APFE030978520.1:0-12585 GCA_000404065.3 Pinus taeda
ACATAAAATTGAAATAGGCTTAGAGCCCCAACTTGATCTAAAATGCCTCTTGTCCAATCTCAATGCATGCATTGAGGTACTGGAAACAACCTCCTTAACTTTCAAGCTCCACAAGTGGTTCCCCAATACCACCTGCAACTCTATTGGCATACTATTCAAGGTTTTATTATGTTTGCAAGTGAGCCTCATCCTTGGGGAGCATTCCTTACAAAGATCAATCAATATGCTACTGAAGGGATGTCTCCTGCCCAAAATACTATTGTTGGTGAACATGCTTGTGATAGTAAATTTATGCCAAACTTAGTAATTATTTTTCGTTCTGGACCTCTATATGATCATGCCAAAGGGATATACTCTGGGAAATAGCCTCCTACTAAGCATTTTCATGATATAGTGGGACAAACTCTGCAACCAACCAAGGAAACCTTATTTTAGGCCACCTTTCTTGGACTCTATTGAATGGTTTCACCAGGTCCAACCCATTGTTCTTGGCTCACCTATTATTAGTGGGATCTAGATGAATTTGAACCTCAATAAAAAAAATTATTGGCCAATGCATACTTATTTTATGGGAGAACTGACACAATATAATAACATTCATCCTAGATTACCCAGTGAATAATGGACTAGAAGACATTCTGGCCAAGTATCTAGAGAATTAAATACAAATTAGGGAGCTATCAACCCTATTTTTTTTAGCCAAGTGCAAACTTTCATTAGAGTACCAGTTATACAAAATCTAGAATTGTATGCCAACATGGGAATGGATATTTGCAACATTGGAGATCTTCCTTGAAAAAAAATTATTCCATGTCCCATGCCATGGTGACAGTTTGCACTAATGTTTCAGGGCGATCCAAATAAAAAATATCATAGTAGAATTAAGGGAGACAATGGGGGTGCTCCTTTCTCTCAACCAAATAATATTTTTTCCAATAATTCCAACGAGAGTGTTCCTTTCTCTCAGCCAAATAATATTTTTGCCACTAATTCCAATGAGAGTGTTCCTTTCTCTCAGCTAAATAACATGTCTAGCCATTGTTTCAATGGGAATGTTCCCTTTTGGAGTGCAAATAATATGTCTTTAAATATTTAGAGATCAATCCTTCAAAGTGGACACCCACCCTATGCAGCCAATCGTGGACTTTCAAGACAAAGTAAAAGGGTTCTCAATGGATATTCTTTACTTTTTGTTAGTTTGGATTGAATGTGGACTTCCTTAGGAACTTTGCATAAGCCAATTTATGCACAAAACTATGGCTCATCTTATATCTTGATATTTAATCCAGGTCCATATTTAACTTGTAGTATATATCATTTAAAGTTATACTTCTTATTTGAAAAAGGGAATTCAACGTATCAAAGCATTGTTTTTATGGTATATATATATATATTTTATTTGCAAAATTATGGTCCAAACATGATTCACATTTTTTTCTTCCTCATGAGGCATCGTGTATTGGAACAATATAACTACAATACATTTCGGGAGAGTAAGTTTAATTACCATTAATTCTATGAATAATCGAGGATTATATATAATCAGAGCACAGTAAATGTGTGAAGTATGATTTATTTTCTTTAGGAACTTTAATATATCTTATTTTAATATTTTTTTACACATGAGACTAGTGGAAAGGTTCAACATGGAATTTGATATGATTACTCTACATGGCATATCAATACAACAAAAATTAGTTTTTCCTCAAATTCTACATAATTTGGCTCTAAGTGTTAAGTAACCTAAACAATATTAAATTCCAACTAATTCTTTCCCACCTCAGTAGAAGTTATTGAACTATAAACCTGTGACATGCATTGTGCAACAAAAAATGAAAAATGGCAAAAGGATGTTCAAAGTATCATATTAAGCCTAACAATCAAGGTTTAAAATGCTTCCTACATGAAATTAGAATCCATTTCTCTATTTTTGTTATAATTTAGAGGAAATGGAGCTTTATAAAGTACCATCGTGCACTTCTATATTTCATCTTTCCAATGACATTTTGATCTTTATATCCTTCACATATCTCTCAATTTTTCACTTCTCGATATCATTTTTACCATCTGATATTGGTTCATTCAAGGAGTTGGAGGAGCTTGATTTATACCTTAATATATTAAATACTTTACGAGATAATATTTCAAATTTAATGGATTTAAAATTTTTGAAGGTGGCTAATAACAAACTAGTGGACTTGCGACTTGGGCTATCACGTCTTCCAAATCCACAAACTATTAATGTTTTGAACAATAGATTGACATATTTTGAATATATGAAGTTGTTTTCCATGATGATAATCAGGTAAATTAATGTAGAGGAAGAAATATTATCTTCTAAATTAATGGCTTAATGTGCATTATATATTTCCAACTGTTTTTAGTAGCATAGTAAACTCTACGAAAACTGGAAATTATTGTCTGGATAAGCTACAATTTGGAAGGAAATGATACAACAGAACACGAGGTTGCTGAGTGTAAGCCAATAAAATCTTCTATTGAGGAATAGGTATTTGATTCAAACTTACATAAGGAAAAAATAGAAATCCATATGAAGGAAATTGTAAAATGTCTTTGTCAATAATTTCTTCTAAGAACATGTCAACTATTCGATAATCCCTCACATTCATACCATTCGTATAAGAACTTGTCAACTATTAGATATTATATTACATTCAAACCAGGAAAAGTGTGGAAGCAAAAGCACCATGATAATCAACAATGAAATGCTCGTTAATAGTGATTGAACAGTAGTATGGAGCTTTGTATTGAAGGTCATAAACAAAGAGAGAACATGAAAACCATAATGGAGTCACTTCATGTGTCAAATGGAAAATTATATCATGGATAGGAGAGTGGTGAAGCACCAATAAAAACAATTATCGCATTGAAAAATAATCGTACCCTAAGATATAGGATGTGGTAACAATAGGCAAAGATATAGCTAACAGTAGATAAATTAATGCCAAAGAAATTGATTCCATATATCTAGTGAAAAAATCAACATTAAAAGAAATATTTTGTTTGGATTATCTTAATTATAATTTTTATATTGTACCAATTACATTAGTAGTAATTTTGGAAAACTCATTTCCAATTCCACGTTCATTATAGCTGAGAGTGGAACATACCTTTCTCTTGTGAAGGAGAGTGTTCAATTAGATGGTTTATTTGTGGTTAGTAATGATGATTTTCCCACACCAAGTTAGCACCATGGTATTTTTATCAAAAATTCTAAGCTGAACATAAATAGAATATCCATGGAAGAATTCTCCTAGGCATCTAAAAAATATAGCACTCAGTATTTTTGTGGCATCAATGATTAATTACCTGATGGATTTTGATGTTGGATGAGATCATCAATTTAAGGCATTGATAAACTTTGAAAAGGAGAACATTTTATTATATTCTCAGGAGATTATTTTGGTTTATAGAAAAACAAATGAGGAGTTGGATGCAATAGCTCTGTCCACTCAAAAACAAAAATTCATCCTTTGAAGAAATATAGCAAATGGAATGAAGAGGAAATAAAATATATAATTTGTGAACTTCATATAATGTTACTACTTTCTCTCTTCGTGTCAAAATTATTTGGTGCAAGTGATAAATATTTGAATATATCATCCACGCAAAGAGTTATTATCCAAGATTTTGATTACAATACATCCAATACTAACCTATAGTGGTGTAGGCATAAACTCAAAATTTTAATTACAATATATCCAATTCTCAATATTACTTTGTGCTAAATGTGGTTGGATCTTTCTCGCCATTGGATTAGTGCACTAAAGGAAATCAAGGTGCTAGAACCTAAATTAACTGTGAGTACCTTGCAGTTGGAGAACATCTACCTACCTGTTGATGTCACAAACTTGGTTTACCTATAGCTGAGAAAGGTATTGTTGAAATCTGGTCCATATTCAATATCTTATTCATATGACAAACTTGATTTACCTATAGATGAGAAAGGGATTATTCAAATGTGTTCCATTTTCAATCTTAATGTGCGTAAAGGATCCAATTTCCAAATGACAGAAGCTAAGATGAGATAAAAAGAAAATGGATAAAATTGAACCTTATTATGAAGAAGACAAAGTATCTACAGTGCTTTTCCTATTTAAGGAGCTTATGGTAAGGAAATACTATGTTCCAGAACTAGTAGAAGTTCCAGAAAAATAGAATCTAAGATGGCTCCAATTGAATAAAACTGGTTGAAAGGATAAAGCAAAAAGATAACCGAAATATAAAATATATACCCATCACTATATCAATTGATCCCTATATTGATCAACCCTAGCAATCCCTCAATGTATGTCAAATCCAACTTTACATGGGCTTGTTTCTCATGTGAAGCACTTATTTTTAGTAAATTATTGAAAATGTAATGAAACATAACATGATTTCAGGCCATTCTTGAAACAATAGGAATTCAAATAAGAATTCAAATAACTTACGTTCAATGCTTAATTGTTGTTGTTTTTACAAGAATTCCCCTGATCATGCATAGAGAGCATTTCCATAGCCAATATAAATCATGATGTTCATAAATATTGATCTCATTTATGCATGTATTGTATTAATTATATCTACACCTTTTTTGAAAAAAATATTCAAACTTTGATGAATTTAAATCGAACAAGTAAGTTAGAAGGTTCACTTGAATATGTTGTCTAGATTACTAGATACAAACTGTTATCTCTTCGATAATCCTTACAAATACTTAGCAAGGCAGTTGTGAGATAGTTGCTAGGTATTAATATAAATAGAGGAAGAGAAATGGAGGATTCAAAGAACTGCCATCCAACAAGTTCTCAATAATAAGGAGACCAACTAATATCCACTAGCAAGACTAACATGAAAAAGAAAAGGAAATTAAGAATTTCAGTCTTAACTATAACTTGCAATGATGAAAAAAAAATTACTTTAAGCGTATGATATCACTACAATTCTGACTTGAAACGGCTTGCAAAGCATAAAAAAAATATATAAGAGCCTGTGGACTTGGAGTTGAACATTTGTGAAACATTATTTCAGTTTGACATTAATAGATATTTCTTGAAAAAAAATTGTCACTAAATTCATATTTTGATTTAGTTCATGCATCTTTTGTTTGTGTTCCAAGAGCTGAAGATTTTCCAAGAAATTACTTCAATCAATTATAAACACAAGAAACTCACTGATAATTAAAATGGCATGATTCAAGAAAATTAGGCACTTAAGGCTTGAACTACAGGGGAAGGCCTAATATTTGATGATCCTCAATAATCCAAGCCAAACTTCATCTATAGTTTCACTCTGAGCTAGCAAGAGGAAACCCAAAAAAAAAACATAAAAAAGAAATTAGTAGAACAAAGGCTGACATCTAGATTCCAAACTATAATATATAAGCCCAAAAGTTTATCAGTTATCGCCATACCTCTAACACTTGCCACCATAATTGTAACCCTTGGCGCCCTATGAATGATAGATGTCGATGATGACGATATCAACAACTTTTTCCTTTGGTAAGGTTAGTGATGGTATCTCCTATCTGTATTTAGATCATTTAATTGGTCACTTGACCCAGTCCTGCTCTAGCCTAGACATCGCACATATAGAAATATAGATGCCTCAAGAGCTAGGAATGTAGGCACCAACCAACCATTTAAGAGTGTTGGAGCTAGATAGTTTTAAAACAATAGGTGGGTCAACTAAACCTATAAAACCTACTAATATGCAACTGAATTTTCATATCAATGCTTACAAAAAAATTGTGATGGAGGATTAACTACCTACCAACAACTACAAACAAATTGTGATGTAAGACTAACTAGAGTGTTGGAATTTAGAAACCAAAATTAAGATTTGAAGGCAGTTCGATACAAGCACTTAATTATTTATGTTATATTGGTAGAGATATAATAAATATTAATTAAAATAAATAAGAAATAGAAAAATGTTAAGTTGAGAAATTGTATTTATTTTGAAAATAATGTCTTAAAATCCTTCCCTCTATAGTAGTGCTTCCTTCTAACAAGAAATCTAGGTACCCAACCATGGTTTTCACGAGTTATCTAGGAAAATATATTATCAGATGTATCCATTTAAATTTTATATTCTCTACACCTACTAATAAGGACTTATGGTGCACAATTCAACTAAGAGTTCATGGGGAACTCCCTTTCAATAACAATGCTATCTTAGGAATTACTTTACATCATATAATATTGCTACACCGGACTACATGTCATTGATAAGAAAATGTGAGACACGTGATAGGAATATTGTCTTCCTCCTCATGCTTAGTGTCTTTAAATATGTCTTTGACCTTTGCGTCTTCAACATCTCTATTCAATGTTTGTATTCAATATTTATTATTTCACCCATCAATTGTTAAAGTGGAAAATTCTAACAAAATAATTCTATCCTTTTGAGGTAGAAAATTTCAATGTGATTCTTAGGTTCAAAACTTCAAAATTATAAAGATACGGTATCCACACAATATTTCAAACAAACCTTCTTAATGGTAACATTCAAATCTAATTTATTCTTATAATTGAATGTGGCAAGCTCTATTGTAATCAATTTCCTATGAACAAGATGTTCCCATACCATATAAATGAGATACCAAAAAGATTATTTACTTAATCCACGGGACCACTAATGAAATTATGAGACCAAAGGCATTAAAGAAGTCACCATTGGGGAAATTTGTTGGACATTATCTAGTCTTTTATCACCTATGCATGTATTCATGGTGATTACATTTCGAAATCACATTGTCCAAAATATCACCAAACATATTAATGTAATCCATGGGACCACTCATGAATTTATGAGGCCAAATCAAGTAAAGGATTTACCATTGAGAAAATTTATTAGATGAAATTAAGACTTGGGATTTTATCATTTATGCATGTATTCATGTTTTTTTCACTTCCAAAACACGTCATCAAAACTATCACGAAGCATAAGATATCATATGCCATGAAAGAGATTAAAATATATACTTTTGTTGTAAGTTGTGCCTTTACTATCCAGCATGGAATTCTTCATAAATTTCACTTTTGATGCATCCCTTCCAACTAACCCAAATTTCGACCATTATTTAGCTTTCCTCATCATTTGGCCTCTCAAATCCATGTCACTACCATGAGCCTTTCCCACTATCTTGACACAATTCAATTTTGAAACAAATTTTAATCTATGAAATTGACAACCTGCTTGGTCATCTTGAACTTGCAATTGAAAACCTCCACAATGATAATGCTCACCTTGGTGTGAAAAGTGGTGAAGCACTTCTTATACTATAAAATTGAACCTTTTTGGCATTATTTTCTATGGGCACATAATGTCAACATCCAACACGATCACCATGTTTCACAACACACTCACAATATGGTTTGGAGATTACATATATAACTGTGCTCCATGACATACTCCAATGACCTAAGCCCTTTGTGCACTACTCTTTCCCTTAATAAATCAACTTGCACATGGATCTTAATGCACATGCTCATTGTCTTGAGCTAATTCGACTGTCAATGGCCTTCCATAATCAACACACAAATTCAACCTATCAAACAGAATGATAAATTTCCTATGGACTATGATGCAACCTTCTTTTCTTTTCTTATAAGACAATATTTCTATATAAAATCCCCATTCTCATGTCCTTCATCCTTGCAATCTATATGAGGCTATAAGCTTGAATAATAAAGTATTTTGTCATTTCAGGTTTCAATAGCATGGTAATGGGTGTAGGAGCACCATTGCTTAACACCTCTACCTGACTCGATATCCACATGGCCACTCGAGAAAATATGTAGTCCAGTAAATTACACCACTAGGAAAACAACTCTTCTTTCTATGCATAACACAATTTATAGTGTCTAGTAAGCACTCCATCAAGTCCACATTATAGCCAATGATTGTGGATGAAAACAAAATTCCTTCTTATCTAATTTAAAACTCAAATCTAATCCTCAAACACTTAGTTCTAGATTAATACAATGGTCAATTTCTCTCTTACATGCATGGTGACAATACACATCAGTTACATACCTCATTAGTCTCCATGTTTGTCATGGTTTTTTATCTTTAGACCTGTTTTTTCTCATCCATCATAATGGGATTCAATGGATTCCCTTTGGGATTCAGGACTTGGTCATTTTCCTTTGGTGTATTGTTTTTTCTTTTTTTTTTATCATTGTGCATTGTAATTTCGGTGTTGAAATATTCTTGAAAAATGTCAAATGTTTTCTCCATCACACTCAATTTCTGTAAAATAGCTTGACACTAGCTACCTTTCTCCACCATCACCTAGGCAATGGATATTTATTCACCTAATACAAATCATACAAGTTAAATATATATGTTTCATGAGTTATCAAGTACCTTGTGTCATAGATGAAACCTTTGAACTCTTCTTACTAATAGTCTTTGGAGAAATTTTTCTTCTTTTATGGATAGATTTCTCCATGCTTGCCATCTCATTTTTTTTAAAAGAAATGACTAGGAAAGTCCTTTACTTCCCTTATATCATTTGTTTGTGTTCTTCTTATGCATTGGGGTATTTGAAATGGTAGATGATGTTTGCTAGTAGTTTTTGGTGCATTTAGCAAGCCCTCGTTTATCACATTCAGGCATTGAAACATTTCCTCTCTGTTTCATTGTTTTCCTTTTACACCAAAAATGATAAATTCATGGTCATGTGAAGTAGGAGGGACTTTGAAATTGGGGTTAGGGTTTCCCAAACAAACTAGCGAGTGTGATTTTAAGCAAGGAGTGGTATTTCCCACAAACAAAGAGGAAGTGAAAATCTTAGAAGAAGATTATGGTTATAAGAGTAATATCTCTATCCCAAATGGTCTTGAGAAATTATAAGACTATCACCAACATTTACAAAGAAAAATGTCACGATGAACTAGAATCGCAAGAAACCCAAGTGAGAAAACCAGAATTCCCTTTTGAGAGGATTAGTTAAGGAGTGTGCACAAAGTAAGTGTAGCCAAAATTAATAGGGTAATGGGATTCATCACCACCTATCATAGCTTAAAGCTCAAATCAAATTTGAGTTTACCTCATTCCTTCTGTATCACCTAATTCTAATAGTGTTATCACAAAACAAACCAAAAGTAGATTTCCAAGAGGAAGGAAAACTCCAAATACTAACAAGCTATGTTTGAGATAGACCGAGCATATTATGCCTAGACCCAAATCCAATGTCATTTCATTGTCCCTAGTATCCTTGCACAGACATGAGGTTCCCAGTTTAAAGAATGAACCTAGATTTAAAAGGCTATAACCTCATGTTTTCCATATCTATAGATACCCTCATTAGACTACCAACATAACTTTTTAAACTCGTATCCAAAGGAGGTATCCTAATATGAATTCCTTTCATCTATCCACCATAAAGTATCATAACTTGATCCCTTCATCATTTTTCTTCACTACGTCCAAACATATGGGAGATGTCCTAAAACTATGAACCAAAAAATCATAATACTTAATATCATCATATTTATTAAATTATATCATCAAATAGGTAAAGAAAAAATTCAATTTTAAATGTCTAAAAAAACACTTAAACACTATAAGCTGTATAATTTCATTACACTAGTAAGCATATTTATTTGGAATACCGGTTGGACAATTTTGATTCTAGATTATCTAGATTTGATAAAAGTGGAATCATTATCTTCATAATATAACATATGAAATTAGGGGTTTGGAAACCTAATCAACATGATTGTATGCTTAAAATATGATGATGTGTTGTCTCCTTGGCCTAGCCTAGTGAGGTGTTATGTGTCTATGCAAATTGACTATTTCATAGTAGTGCACACATTATCAATTCACTATTTCATGGTAATTTATGCTCATGATTCAACAATCGAGGTGATCATTCAACTAATACAAGTTTAAGTGCTATAAACAAAAAAAATTTCATCATCAGCTTTTAATCTCAACACTTTAATATTAGCTATTCAAGATCACTATATTTCCACCAGAGACATCTAAATATTATGAGGTATAGATAATATTGGTTGCCACATTATATGTGTCATTCCTAGCTTTTCATATGTACTTGATTTGTTATTGGGGATTTCTTGTTAAATATTTAGTGTGATACATTTTGAAAAAAATATTATTTATTTCCCAAGGTGGAAGTAGTTACATATGAGGGTGGAAGGTAGCTTAGCATTTGGGATGTATTCTCCCATATTCCAGGTTAAGTTGAAAGAAGATTATTTCCAATACCGATGCATTTTTAATTATCGATTTGTATTTCCTTATCACTTTCCTTGACTAGTTAGTTATTGTGGATTTATTTTTGAATTATAGCCTCCCTTGACTATTAATTATTAGGGGTTTTTACTACTTATTTCCTTTTAGTAGCAAGTGAACATGACCCATGAACCATTATATTTTGCAGATATGGAGATGAAAAATGAAGTTTTGACAATGACCCTTTAACTATGCTTTGAAATCATTATTGAATGAAGCCACATTGAGAAGTACGTCATGGACCTAGAATATTTCCAATAGTTTTCTGAGTGAAAAATACATTTATATCCAACAAAATTGCAAGATTAAGACATGGAAAATCAACCAACAACTAACAATGAAAGAGACCAATCCAAACAATTTTGAAATGGAGTTTGAATACTTTTTTTATGTTGGAAATTACACAACATCAACTTCTGTGCTTCTTCATTTTCATGATTTCCTCACCCACACCAATTACTATACCTAATGTTTTCCTTTGAATTTAATCCAAAACTAGTGTTTTATACCACAAATGTGGAAAAAACCAAAATAATTTTGTCAGTTTCCACAAATGACCAAAATAGATCAATGGGACTGTTATCACAAAGTCTAGTACCTTAGTGCAAAGCCTTCGCATGGTGATAAGGCTAGTGAAATAGGGAAGTTTTTCCACTATCGTTAAGGAAAAAAATTTCACCATTTTAGTGAAGGATGGCACCAACACAAGGTGGTGTTCCTTAGCAGTCGCTATGATCCCTCAAAGCAAGAAAATGAAGTCTGAGGGAACCTATCCAATTACCAAACTTACCACTAATAGAATATAGTAATCAAGGTAAGATCAAGGTTATTATTGAATGCCATTTCTAGGTTTGGATGGATGAGGATCCAAGGAAATTTGGAAGGCTTGATAAGTCATCAGTTAGTACAAGAGGATCCCAAACACTACAAAAGAAGAAAATTATATTGGTTGCTGAAAACTTGCATAAAAGGTGATAAATCATGGTAGTAGAACACGTTAGATTAAAGCCTTGAAACAAGTAATCATCAAGAAAAGAAGGGCTAAATAGTGAGTTAAACAAGCATTTATCAATCTAGGTGTATTTGAATATCAAGATGTATATCATTCCTAAGTATTAGGATGTCTAGCCCTAATAGGGTTGTAAACAAAATTAGCAAGACAAACATGGTGACAAGAGTAATTTTATGTCAAATAGATGCACAATCACCAAGACATCTAGCTTATCTATGGATGAGAAATTACGTAAATTTTTTGTAAACCCTAACCTAACCCCAAAACATAAAATAAGAACAAAATTTTAGGTTTTAGGGAGAATCTAGTGCCTACTCTATTTTTTTGGGCATATAAAGTTGACTAAATACTCCCTTGGGAGGATTTACATATATCTAGGTTGATTTATAATGTTTCCTACTACAAACTCTAGAAAATCCAAGTAGTAACTAACAAGATTTCAAGACAATTCAAGGGAAGATTCTCCACTAGAAGTATTCTCAAGCAAAGAAAAAATAAAAACAAAATAAGATTTTTACCCCTTTCTCATAACTTCAACTTGAGCCTTGGGTTGGCATAGTGGGTACCTTTGGTTAGGTAAGGGGATTTGTTGAGTTATGAGTCTGTGGATTAAGGGATTGTGGCTTGTGGCTTGTGGATCAAAGGGATAGGGAATTTAGTCAACATGGGTTAAGAGCTTATGGGTTGTGATAATGGGGCCCCTAATCCCCTTATCACCACATTGAGGTTCCCTGTCCAATTCAAAAAAATTCCAGAAAAAATTTGACAACATTAAACACCACCCCCCCCCCCCACCCCCCCACTGGCCCATAAAAAGTCACAAGAAAACACTTATAAGAATTTGTTTGAATTCAATGACCTGCGGGTAAAAACCACCATAAAAAGTATATTTAGGGGAATTCATTTAAACCCCAATGCCCCACCTCCCACCTTGCCCGGCTCCCAAAAATAAAATGTTCATGAGAAAACACTTTTAGAGGCGGTTGTTAGAAACCCCCCCATCCCCAAAGTTCAATTTTCATGACTTTCTCGGGGAATTTCAAAAAATCACCATGAAAATTACATTTAGGCAAAATAATTTAAAACCCCCTCTAAAAGTCACACGAAAACACTTTTAGAAGCTATTGTTAGAAAACCCTCGAAAAAGTTCAAATTTTCCTAACTTTTAGTGTTGTTTTCTTAAACCTCCCCTAAATACGTAAAAACACTTTTAGAGATGGTTTTCAAAATAGCACCATAAGCCAAACTGCCCCTAATGGCCTTTTTGTAGTAGTGTAGGTGCCAATACATGCCAAGTGTTA
>APFE030978529.1:0-80580 GCA_000404065.3 Pinus taeda
ATCCGTACCAAGAGATTGAAGATATGCAGTAACTCTTACCTTCCAATAATTGAAGTTTGTCCCATCAAAAATCGGTGACCTGATAGATGCTTCCCTCTCGTAGTTGCTCATGATGAAAGATCTTCCTTCAAGCGATCAAGATTCTTCAGAAGGACCTGGCTCTGATACCAATTGTTGAAAATAATACTAAGATGGGGGTGAATCAGTATTATCTAGTTCTTTTAACAAATCTTCCTTATTTACACTTTGAATTATTTTTGCATATCAATACCATAAAATAAAGAGCAAGAAAAATAGACAGTCACATCAAAGAAAACCAGATATAAGGTGGAAACCCAATGTGGGTGAAAACCACCTACTGCAATATGTCTCTATCTTCTTTCAAATTAGAAACTCCTTTTACAATGGTCTTGTACTGGTGCAGTCCTTTACCAGTACGCAGGCTGCAACCTGCAGAGAGCTACAACTCTCTCTCGTTTTCCAGTCTCTCTTTGAAGGGAGCTACAACCCCCTACTTCTTTTCTTTCAAGGACCACTTTTCATAAATTTTCAAACTGGATCCATAAACATCAAATGATCATCAAGTACCAGTAAGTCACCCAGATAACCAGATCCACAATAACAGTAAACTAAACCCAGAACACCTTATCAATAAAAATCAGTCAACAAAAGATCTTAAGACAGATACGCAATTTCCTTTTCTTTGGCCTGCGTCGCTATGCACTTCACCTTCTGTGGCGTCGCGCACCTCCGCAGCTGCACCTTCTGTGGCGTCGCGCACCTCCGCAACTGCGCCTTCTGTGGCACCGCGCACCTCCGCAGCTGCACCTTCCGTGGCGTCGCGCACCTCCGCAATTGCACCTTCTGTGGCACCGCGCACCTCCGCAGCTGCGCCTTTTGTGGCACCTCCGCACTGCGCCTTCGGTGGCGTCTCCTGTGGCGCCTCCACACTGCGCCTTCTGTGGCATCTCTGCACTGCGCCTTCTGTGGCATCTCTGCACTCGCCTTCTGTGGCACCTCCGCACTGCGCCTTCTGTGGCGCCTCTGTGGCATCTCCGCACTGCGCCTTCTGTGGTGCCTTTGTGGCGTCTCCGCACTGCGCCTTCTGTGACGCCTCTGTGGCGTCTCCGCACTGCGCCTTCTGTAGCGCCTCCGCACTTCCGCAGCTGCAGCGCTCGAGAGATCACCCTTCACAGATTCGCTTTCCACTTCACTTTCATATAGATCGAGCTTTTGAAACAATAACCCAATATTTCAAATCTTAATATATTCAACACAAAAGCATACATAAGCCAAATGATCTCCTTTGCTTTATATAGGCAAGCTCTTCCTCAAATCATGGACCAATACCACGGGCCAAAACCAGAATAACACAATACCATCGGCTAAATACCAAGGGTTAAACATAAGGAACCCCATGTGTGCGCGCTTTAATGCCTTGAAGTGTGTGCACTGGGGGTACGCACCTCATGAATGGGTAAAATACAAAGGGTTAAACATAAGGAACCCCACGTGTGCATGCTTTACTGCATTGAAGTGTGTGCACTGGGGGTACGCACCTCATGAATGGGTACTTCTTAATTCTCATCATATTGAGAGCCATGCCATGGGTGTTGCCATCAAGTACAACATCTGTAACATATAACCATACCAGAAACATAATGCCAACAGGCCACCACAACCCAACATGCAAAATCTTCTACGTTGTTGCTTTTCCTACATAATGGCCTCATGCAACTCCTTCATGAGCTTCAACTAGGATACTGCTATGTTTAAAATCAGGCACATAGTGTCCAAGTATCTCATCTGATCCCATTTTATACAAGTGACCTACAATAATAGAAAAACATGTCACCCACACCACTAATTATTTCTTCTGTTGACTCGTGTATCCTTCTGGAGTCGTTCTGGTAGTCAGGAAGTGGATTATATCTGAAAAATGGTTGTCTGTTATGTGCATCGTAAAGAGTTGTGTGTCAGGTAATCCTTCCTCTAAATTGGTAGACTCCTCTCCTGTTTCAATGCACGATAGATGATCTATCCCTGCATTCAACAACATCCATCTGCATATTCCCTCCCCCCAAGACAAGCTTGTTGACTAGGTACTTTAATGCAAAATGGTTTGTATACATATTAAAGTGTTCGCTTAGAAAGTAATGCCTAAACTTTTAGAGCACGTACACCATAGCCAAACCTTCGCGCTCTGTCATCAACTAATTATTTTTAGCCTTAAACAACTTCCTACATGCAAAGCCTATCGGGTGATCCAATTCTCCTTCACCATCCTGTGTCAGTACTGCTCCCAGTGCAATACATGACACATCCAGGTGCACATGAAATTCCTTCTTCCAATCTAGGAAAACTAGGATCGACTCAGTGACCATTTTCTCCTTCAATACATCCAAACTTCACTGACATTCCTCATTCCAACAGAATGTAGCGTCCTCCTTCAATAGCTTTTCCATCGGCGTGGTAATCTAGGCATAGCTCTTGATGAGCGTTCGATAGTATCCAGTATGACCCAGTGTTGTGCATAGCTATTTAACACTCCTTGGAACCTCCAAATTAATTATGATCACAATCTTAGCAAGGTCCACCATTAATCCTTGTCTGCACACTACATGACCCAGTAAGATTCTGAAGGGCACACAAAATAATCACTTCTTCAAATTTAGCACAATCGGATACCTTCGACATGTATCCAACATCAAGCACAAACTAGCTGCATAGCATTTCACCAGTCCAAACATTATCCAATCATCAAAATATACCTCCAAAAACTGGTGAATGAATTCTTTGAACGCCACAATGACTACGCGCAAGAAGATTGTCGGTGCATTTTTTAGCCCAAAAGGAATGACTTATACTGAAAGCATCCCCACTCAGTCACAAAGGTCATCTTGCTCCTGTAGTCTAGACTGATGGTATCCAGAGAACCCATCAGTGAACGAATATGCTTCATGTCTGCCAACATTATCCAATACTTCATCTATGAACAGAGTTGGGAAAAGATCATGAATGCAAGCATCGTTCAGCTTCCTGAGATCTATGCAAATCTTTATCTCATCCTTCTGCTTCTTTTCCTAAACTACCATAGGACTTACCCAATCAGACTCCTCCACTAGTTCAATAACACATGCTACCAACATCTTGTCCAACTCCAAGCAGACCTTTTCCTTGTAGTTAGGATTAAGGCAATATGGCCTCTGCTTAACACACTTCATGTCTAGTATCAATGCTATTTTCATCACTCCTAAATCACCTATTATCCCCTTCAAGTCTGAAAACTTTGTAGGGAACAAATCTCAATACTCGCAGAGAAACTTAGCAACCTTATTGACCGTAGCATCATCCCAGTAGTTTCCTATATTTGCAAACTTCAGCTCCGCCTCTGTGCTAATGTTCACTTGTCTAGTTTTTAATGGTGTGGTGATATCTGGATTCTTTACCTATGGCCCCTCAACTTCACGGTGACCTTCTACCTCTGGGATAATAATGTTCCTTAGATCCTCCTCTTCTTCTTCAACAGTCACATGGTAGCACTCCAGTGCATGGCGCAATTGGGTGGTCCAATCTGGTTGAATCAAATCCAAGGTATCCTGCGGTATTCTGAAGATCGCTACTTTGACCTTTTGCAATGCTTCATTGATGCTCTCAAATCCATCCTCGAAGCTGAATGCCATCACAAATTCCTATGTCAAAATTTCACACTCATCTCTGTTGTGGTGGAGCATAGTTTCCAAGTACCAATTCATTACTATTACATCTAAAGTATAACAAAAGAAATGCACCAATCCGGTTGTGGCTCTACTCCATAAGCATCAATCCATTTTTCTAAGTGATCACGCGTATCACTCCTCCCATCATATTTCTCTGTCAATCGTACTTTTGGACGACCAAACCACACCCTCATCATTCTTTTGTATTTGCACCATCCATCAAGATTATCTTTATGCATACCCCACCATATTGCGCGTGTAACGCACAACCCCAAATCCAGTGCTTGGAAGCGATTCTTCTCAAGCACTTCCCTTTCAAATGCTTCCAAAAAATTATCTACGTCAGTTAGACCATCATAATAAGGCAAAATCCCTACCTACGATGATACACAGTGCAACGACTTAGTCATCATGTTACAGTGTAGCATAGATTCTTTATGCAACCTATTCTTGTAGCGTTCCAATTCCTCATTTGAATTTCATGTATAGGAGCTTTCAAGGTCCCATGTAATGCATCCATCTACTGTCAGATTTACCCAATCTTGGTCTCGCACTATATTTTGTAGAACTGGTCCAATTCATCATAACTTTCATAATCGCGGACTGGTTCAGTATAGTGCAGTCCTTCTGCGGGGTTCAAAGGTACTACTACACAGAGAGATTTCCTCTCAAATGACATCATCCACTTCTTCAAATTGATCACCCCATTCATTTCAATAGCCAAGTCAATCCTAAGGAGCGCGGGGTAGGGATTGTTATGATCAACTATCTCTATCACTTTGAAATCAGCCAAGGTGCTCGTGCTTTCAATATCTATTGTTACTCCATGCAATCTTCATGGGGATAATCTTCTGTTGATTTTCCATCCTCAACTGAATCAGAGACCACTGCAGCAGAGGTCTCCCGATTCTCTCCCATGTTTTTTTAAGAAAAACATTCTCATCTGACCCAAGATCCACAATAACTTGGTCCATTTCATATTCACCTATTTGCATGGTGAGCCTCATCTCACGCCCTATTCTTGCCTTATGCTTACCAATTTTCCTGACTACGCGGGGTCCTTCAAGAGAATTTTATTTTCCAACACAATTATTTATCAACTCTTGTAACTCTTTCACGGCCTTGTTGTCGCGCAACAACTTCATACATGTCTCCAAGAACGTGGTAAGCATGGAGGGGTCCATTTCTTTAGACAAATTATCCTGACTTCCTGAAGTAGAATCCTCAGCGAAGCTTTTCTTCACTTTCATGAAGATTTCTTTCATGTACACCAAATCAAACCCAAGTTCTTTTTCTGGAGCTTTGCAAACCCATTCACTTTGTTCAGGATTATTTCCCTTATCTTCACTAGTCATCATTCCACTTCACAACACAATATTCACATTAGGATCCTCTTCGTGGGGTTCAACCCTCATCATCTACAGGTTCTGGGTAGGTTGTTGAGGATGTGCCCCCTTTTCTCGTATCTTAGCTATTAATACATGGAAGTCTTCTATTGCGTGGTAAAACTAAGTATAGTATCAGCATGACAAGCATGTTGAGTTTGTACGCTCCTGTGTGTAGTGTCCTAACCTTCCACAATTGTAGAAAATAACTTACCTCAGACCTCTCACAAGTCATCCCATGCCTTGGCCTCATTCGTGCCCCTGATATGCTCCTCCCGCTTCCCCAGCACCTTGATCTAAAGGCCGAGACTTTGTCTGCATTTGATATGCGGACATTCTTTCCATCACTCATAGCTACAACAATTCTTCTCATCATGACCCACTGATTTGCAGAAGTTGTAGCAGAGTTGTTGTGGTGTTTGTACAAATTTCTGCAATAAGTGGCAATTGTCTGTCACATGTTTTCTAGCTACCTGATGTTAGAAAATTAAATATTATAGAGAAATGGAACACATAAAATATATTGCAGAAATATAAACACAAAAAGCACATAAAACAAGAGAGACATAGATATACGTGGTTCACCCAATTTGGGCTACGTCCACAAGATACAACATGTCCTTCCTTTTATATTATTTAGCAAACTGAAGAGACACAACCTACAACAAATCCTTTGTAATTCCCTCTTCGCTCTCACACAATATCCTCTCTCTTTCCCACTCGAAAAATTGATCTTCATAGATGTAATACAATTACCTCATATATAGCTAGGGTTTTCCTTCTACGTCAAAAAAAACCTAAATTAAACATGACTTCTACTATCAAATCTCCGCCTAATGAATGTCCTAGGTTGACTACGAAATTGCAACATTTTACAAGGCAATTTTACATATATTTTTAGCTTCGGGGGCGCTTCTCCAGATCCCCCACTAGGGGGGGGCTCTTAAAGATCGTTGTCACCCCCTTGCAGTGCAAATATTACGGGTGACATTTCTGCCACATTACAAACTAGGGTCCAATGCATTGATACCTCTAAATAAATAAGATAATCAAGCTCCACACCCAACAATCTCCCTCTTGGAGACTGTTTATAGAAACTCCACCACTACTTCATTTGCTGGACAATGACTCCACTTTGGACCTAGTTGTTTCTCATCTTCTTCATCATACTTGAAGACTAATTGAAAATAAGTAGGATCTCAGTTTCTCCCTAGTTGCAACTTTTGTTAATACACCTATATGATTCTAGCTAGTGTGTATCTTTTCCAGCTTCAACTATCCATCTTCCAACACTGACCGTATGAAATGGTACTTGAGTTGTATATGTTTAGTCTTGGAATGAAATGCAGAGTTATTTGCAATATGTATGGCACTCTAGTTGTCACTGTATAACCTGCCCAACTCCTGCTTCTTACCCAATTCATCCAAAAACCTTTGTAACCAAATCATTTCTTTACTAGCCTCTATAGTAGCAACATACTCTGCTTCCATTGTTCAGAGTGCAACAACACTTTGTAGTTTTGAAACCAAACTAACAGTTGTTCCACCTATAGTAAACACATACCCTGTTGTGCTCCTCCTGTTATCTCTATCGCCCACCATATCTGCATCAACATATCCCTGTAGAGAAATGTTTGAACCACCAAAGCATAATGCTTGATTTGTTGTACCTCTCAAATACCTGATAATCCACTTCACCACCATCCAATGTTCTTTTCCTAGATTGTTCATGTACTTGCTTACAACTCCGATTGCATGTGAAATATCAGGCCTTGTGCAGACCATTGAATACATTAAGCTTCCAACTGCTGATGCATATGGACCTTTAGACAAAGCCATTTCTTTCTGAGTCTTGGGACGCACCTCCTTACTTAGTTTGAAATGGCTAACCAAAGGTATATTAATTGGTTTTGAATTTTGCATATTAAATCTTTTCAACACCTTTTTTATGTACTCACTTTGAGACAATGTTAATTTTTGATTCTTCCTATCTCTATTTATTCTCATACCTGTAGGTTTTAACCTAGTACAAAAAGTACCTGCATACAAATTCTAAAACACAAAAAATAAACAATGCGAGAGCATAACACATAAAACACATATACATAGATATTTTCTAGATCCCAAAACCGGGACTACCAACTGTTGGGTGCTAATAGGTGTCTTTTAAAACTCCTAATTGCCTCACATTAATTATCAACCCGAGCAAGTCCTTTTATTCCAAGAGTGTACACAATATGTGCAAGCTATGAATCCAAAGAGTAATTCTTTTTTACAATGAAGTATAAACCTTTGATACAAGAGTAAACGGATGCATTTATAAAACTCAACTTGAAACTATTAAAGGAAATACTAAATCTAAGCATTAAGACTTAGTCTTCAATGGAAATCATAACCAAATCTCACACAAGCAATGAAATTAACAATAACATCAACTGAGAGCGTAGTAACATTAACCAATCTCTTCTAGTTGATTATATCTAAATCACACTTAATCTCAACTAATCGATTCAAATGGAAATGATGTCAACTGAGAGTTTAGTAGTATTAACCAATCTCTTTCAGCTGATTCTTATAATAACCACACTCAACAAGATTCAATGTCTTAACTGATAATAAATTTAATCTATAGTAAGCATGAATGGAATCAAATGACAAAGATGTGAATCAAATAAGGAAAGTAAACTAACTTCAATACAGGAAATCAACAAATAACTAATAAGATAAACTTACAAAGAACAGAGAACAGAAAACATCAAACTACTCAAACTTGCATAAATTAGAAAATACAACATAAAGGGTAGCTGTTTGATCCACGAGAGGCCGTGCCCTTAGCCACCAGCGAATACTGCTAAGTTACTTCAGAGAATGTGAATGAACAGTAACATAAATTATGTATTAACCATTGAACTCAATCCTCATTACAACACAATGGTGTTCCTCAAAAGCACTAGTCTGTAAATTAAAATTACAATTTGAAATAAACAGAGATCGATTCATTCCCTTTTCTCCTAGAGTTTTTACTTTTATAGTAAAAAATGGTAAAAGATAAATGTGATCCCTTAGGATCAGGAGATCTTGAGGGATTCACAACTGAATGCTATCTTCTGACATTCTTCTTGTTTAGCATTGATCCTTCTAATTCGTCCAACTGCCTGACCAAAACTGACGCGCCTTATTCCTCCTTTGTTAGTTTACATTGTTCCGTATCTAGGGAACAACAATTGTTCCTTTTGTCATTTTTCTACATAAAAAGGATTAAGAGTTAGTTGTGGTGGATAAATATTAATCAAGAGTAGTTCATTCATTTATTATCATAATCCATGAATATGTTATCATATCAAGGTATGAAAGAGATAAGAAAAGAGTAAAAAGGGACTGTAATTGAGAGTAAATACATACCCATTGCATAACTCAACATACTCCCCTGCTTACCCTGTTTCATGTCCTCATGAAAAGTAAATAGTTCTTATGAAATGCAGTTAAAGAGCGGGCTGGAGAGAAAGCTTCAAAAATTGGCCTAAAGCCATGATGTTGAGCCAGGAGCGCAAAGGCGTGCCTTTCTTTTCCTTCAGGCAACTCGTAGTCAAACCGATACCCTTCAGCAGGATACCAAATAATGGGACTCCGAAATCGGCATCCCAACCAATAAGGTCCTTCTCTCAAAATAAGATTGTTATAGGTGATCATCAAGGCCACAAAAAATTTAAAATTCTTGTAATTAAATGGTTCCCTTTCTTCCACACTAATAGTGGAGGTCATCCATCTGAGCTTAGATGCAGTCAAGGATCTTTCTTGAATGGAGAGGAAATATGTTATTCCTTTCTACACAATCTCCTTATGTATGGGCCCTAAAGTTTTAATCATGCCCTCTTGTGTCATCAGCTTTTATGGTTAGCAAACATTTGTAAAGGGTTTTTAGGTTCACTCCTCACCCAAAGATCCAATCCATGTTCTTGTCTTTGAAATGCATTATAAGATTTAAACCATTTCAGTTGGTTAACTACAAATGAGATAAATGCCTAGCATTGAACGTCTCCAACAAAAGGGTTAGGGTTCTTTTCCACCTCATTTTATAATATGAAATTGTGCAGGTAGAACTCACAAAGAAGCCTCTGGACCTTTACACCATGTTTCTTGCAGCGATTTATAAAATCTTCAATTGTCCCTAATTCAATCGGTATACTAGCTCTTACAACTTTGGTTTTCAATAACAAGTACCATTCTAATAAAAACAATGCATAATTGGTGGCGGGAGACCTACATGTCAAGACATCTGAATACAGTGAGCAGATGGTGTTTGTCTGACTCATGACTCTATCTAGCTTGAATTTTTCCTTCTTCAGCTTTTCTTCTGCCTTTCTATACCTGTCAAAGGTCTCGCTCTCCATTATAATTAGTTCGCTAAGATATTTCTACAGCTCTTCATATCTCTGCAAGGAAACTGTTTCTTGTTCATATAGTTCAAAAGTGTGCCAAGCTTGTCCCAACTCCTCCTGAATATTTAGTAAACTAGGGTCGTGGTGCGTCAGAACATCTTTAGCTTGTATGTCTATCTGAGTTCCTATGCTACAAGAGGGGATACCCTTTGTCTGAGTGTCTCTGCTACAAGAGGGGATATCCTCTGTCTGCACTTCTTTATTGTGGAAGGTCCAAACCTTTGTCTGAGAAACTACATCTACTAAATCTGCATGCAATCCCGCTTGAGTGTTCAAGTAGGTATGAGCTAAGTTTGAGTCCCTATAGCCCTACCTTTGCATAATTCCATTTGCACGGCCACATTGGCTACCTCAGGGGTATTTTTCGGATTTTTTCCCATTTTAATTTTCTTTATCTTTCGTCGGAGCCTCTTGACTGTCTCACGAACCTTCTGGTGTTCTTTTCTTAGCTTCTTCAATTTAGTTCTAGCTCCATGCTTCTAGTGAGGAGTAAGTGGTCTGCTACTAGTCTCGTTAATAGCCTCTATCTCTAAAGAGCCTGGTTGTTCACCCTAGATTTACTCCAGTAAGACTGTGTCTCCAAATTGATTATCGTACTCCCGAATAACATTTGTGTCTGCTTCCTCTTCTTGGCCCGTGACCTCTACATCTAGACCTTCTTGTTGTTGATCATGGCTATTTTCGACTGCGAGTCTGTCACCAAATTGGTTCTCTGACCCTTGAATGTCCTCCGTATCTTCCTTTTCCTAGTTCGCATCTTTTGGAGAAGGAGGAATTCTGGTATAACCAGAATTCCCTAGAGATTGGGCTTCTCCTAAGTTAGGATTAAGCAGTTCTTTAGGTTGCATGTAGACATTCATATTGGCTAGGACCTGTGCCATCCCTGCCTCGAATTCCTACAAAATATCATCTTGAGAACTCATATTTGGTGTTGGAGGAGGCCCCCCTTCATTTTCTCGTTCATCATCAAAATGCCCTGCTCCTTCTTGCACTGAGTCGGGTCTATCTCCTCCCTCAGGTTCTAATTCAACCTTATTTTGTCTTTCTGACTCTGGTTGCAGGTCCTGCTTATTTACCAAGCTAGATGATTTTGTTGGTTAACTAGCATTGCCTTGAGGATTTCTTAGGCGTTCCCTGGTCTGGATTCAACCTTGCAGGTCATCTACGCTTATGAGGTTTGCTACCTGATGGGGCAGTCCTTTTTCTCTTTGGAATAGGGTTAGGTGCTGGTAGGTTTCACCTCTTTCGAGGGCCGATATGTGATCCTCCCATGTTAATTGTTGTTGGGCAAGGTTGTGACTAACTATTAATCTGATCAGATAAAAGTGGCTAATTACTGTCTCTGGGTGTTGAGACCGTCTCAGCCTCTTGGCAGTGTCATGTAATAATGAATTCAACAGTGCAGGCAAATTAACAGAGCATTTTTGTTTTAAGACTGCTAAAATTTTGAGTTGCCGCGGCCTTACCACGTCTCGACGGCCATCGCAGGTAATATAGTTCTGGACAATTCATGTCAATTATCCCCATGGCGCTCTGAGAGAAAATGGCCAAATTCCTTTTCCTTTCTTTATTATCTCTTGTCCTTCATCCCTAAAAATATCCATAGCATCGTGCAGCTTTAGTCGCTTATCATCCCATACAGGTCCTTCTGCCAGCAACCCAGACACTTCTGCTATCACAGCATCTGTTACGGTGATTTGTCTACCTCTCACCAAGGATTATCCATTTTGTAGATGCTGTAGAAATTCAATGGTGATTTACTAATTGGGGGGTCGAAATCTTGTAAAATATGTTGTCCATCCTGTGCGAGCTAGAATTTCCTTGGCTCCATCAGAGACAGCCAGTATTAAATGTTCTCATCACATTGTTTTACCTCGCATGGTGCTTGATTTCTTCCTACTCCTGCAAACGATTAGTGTAGTGGAGAAAACACAGCAACAAGAAGAGCCAAGAGATGGAACAACAAACAGTTGTAACAGCTTTGTCAGGTGATGTTTTATAAAAATAAATATCGTTAAATCGAGGACTGTTATAATTCCACATGCTTTGTGATTATCGGATGTCGTATTGTCCTACAAAATCCAATAAAACGATGATAGCGCATGCATGAGTGTACTGGAGGTCCATGCCCCCTCTCGAAATTACAGGTCGCATATGACCGAATGGATGAAAAGATGACCTTCTCGCGGCGAAGTACAAGGGTGATGGATTGGGAGGTAAAGGTGGTAGAGTATGTATATTAATGAAAGGATCGTAAAATGATATTGGAGTAATGAAGACAAGGTGTGTAATGAGAATTATTAATGAGTGGTAAGACATCGTGAGGTGATGCGATAAGTAAAAAGGACAACATGCATAAGAGATAATACCCTACTGCCGTTATTCCATTTAAAAATGATGTGATTGATTTAGAAAAAATTAATTCATGCATCAAGGTTCAAGGTAAGGTAAGTTAGGGAAATAATCTCTCTATAGAAAAATAGAAAAATAAGAAGAGGGCATTGTAATAATTATTGATGTAGGAAATTAAACTTCAATACCATAAGCAGAGCTGATGCTACCTGAAAGCATCCATAGCCTCGACAGATTTGCTTTCTAACCCTTGTGAACCAGATGCACACATTTCCATTCACTGGAAAGTAGCGAAAGTGGTCAGGTCGGCTCGTGATGAGACCTCCTGTTCCAAGGATTTTGTTTCTTGATGTATCCATTGGATCATATCCCTCATGTGGTGGCCATAGTGAGAATGCCACTTCACCCCACCCCTATGAACATGGTAGGCTGGCTCATGATGAGACCCTTATCCTCCATTTGTAGATCAAAACCATAAAATTGTTAGAGATTTTTTTTTTTTTACACTCCCCATTGATATAGAGAGGGTGGCTCAGTACGCCTTAAGAGTAGGGATGGCAGAAGAAGTTTAAACATATCAAATAGAAAAAATATACCCATAATCTTATTGATAATAAGCAAAGAGAATTATACTAGAGGGAGTAGAACCAGCATGATGAAGATAATCAATCAATATCATTTATAGCAAAAATGAGGATAGTAAAGTGATATAGATAATTGTGTCCTTTCTCTTTCGATCATTTCAAAGAAATCCTATTAAAGATAATAATGTTAAGGATATTCGCCTACTTCAATAGACTCCATAATTATTGTCCTCATATATGTATTGTACTCTATGCCACAAAGAGGGAAAAAAATGAGCTGGGGTCACTCGGAATGATCATGCAAGGGTAAGAAAGGTTGTTCTCAAAAATAGTCACAAATTGCTATTCCCTTTAGGGAACAACAACTTTTCCCTAGATGAAAAAGCAACACACTGGAAAAGGTGTTGTTCCCTTTAGGGAACAACAACTTCTCCCTGTAGGGAACAACAAAAAGTACTCGTAGAAAGTGTTTTTCCTTATTAGGGAACAACAGTTGTTCCCTATAGGGAATAGCAAATGAACACATCTGAAAAAGTGTTGTTCCCTGTAGGGAACAACAAAATAATACATATGAAAAAGTGTTGTTCCCTTTATGGAACAATGGTTGTTCCCTATAGGGAACAACAAAGAAAAACACTCAAAAAAGTGTTATTCCCTGTAGGGAACAACAAAAGAAAGCACGTGAAAAGTGTTTTTCCCTTTAGGGAACAACAACTGCTCCTTGTAGGGAACAACAAATGAACATACACGCAAAAATGTTGTTCCCTTTAGGGAACAGGAGCTGTTCCCTTTAGGGAACATAGTTGTTCCCTATAGGGAACAACAAAAGAAACACACTCGAAAAAGTGTTGTTCCCTGTAGGGAACAGCAAAATAAAGCACACGAAAAGTGTTGTTCCCTTTAGGGAACAGTAGTTGTTCCTTGTAGGTAACATCAAAATAAAATAGGGGAGAGAAAAAAACATAGACAAACAATCATCCCTATTGCTCTAACAATAGAAGAGCTATGATACAGAAAAAAGGAAAAAAATAAAACAACAAAGAAAAAAAATAATTGTATTTACAAGTCTCAAAAAATCACTTTTTATAGGACTGGTGTTGTCGAAGAGTTGTCTTCTACAGCAAGAATTTGTATCATAGAACCTTCATGTATCTGTTGGAAAAAGGATTCCCTTGTAAGCAGTTTATGGTAGAGGCATACCCGATGCCCATTTGCTTTAAAGGAGTAGCCAGGCCCATTAATGGTGGCCAATATATGGGTGCCATTATCATGTACTTCTTTTATCTCGTAGGGACCTAACCACCTAGTCTGGAGTTTGCCCAGGAAGTCTTGGAACTTGGAATCGTAGAGAAGCGTCCAGTCACCCTCATGGAATGTCTTTTTCTTGATGAGGGCGCCATGCCATTTTGCTCTTTGTTCTTGAATAATTGTAGTATTCTAAAGAGCTAATAGCCGGATTTCATCTAATTCATTTATTTGTTGTAATTTGTTAACCTGTGCTTCATTCAAATCTAGCCCCACTTCTTTGGCTATCCTTAATGTCTAAATTTAAAATTCTATGGGGAAGATAGGTTCCTTACCAAACACCAACTGATATGGGGACTATCCTATTGTATTCTTCCAGGTCATGCGATATGCCCACAGGGCTTCTCGAAATCAGGTAGTCTAGTCACGTCTATGCAAGGAGACTGTCTTTGTTAGAATGGCCTCGATTACCTTGTTGATAATTTCTACCTGGTCGTTTGCCTACATGTGGTATGGAGAGGTGATTCTGTGCAAAATGTGATGATTTTTTAGTGTAGCAACAATCTTATGGCCTACAAATTGTGGCCCTCCATCTGTAATTATTTCTCTAGGCAAACCATACCACACAAAAACTTCAAAAAGAAAATTGATTTATGTTTCCTTTGTTGCTCTCAGTAATGCTACTGCCTCCACCCATTTAGTCACGTATTTTGTTGAAACGAGTATATATGATTTTTTATTAGATGGTAGATTTATTGGGCTAACGAAGTCTAGCGCCCAGCATTCAAAGGGTTCGATGACTAGCTGTGGGTATAGGGGCATCTCATCAGACTAGCTAGGGCGGCCCATTCTTTGGTAGTTATCGCATGCCTAGAAAAATTCCTTAGCGCCCTTGTAAATTGTGGGCCAAAAATATCCCATTTGTAAAATTTAATGTCCAGTCCTACAGTCTACAAAATTTCGACTGCAAGGTTCAACGTGGCAGGCTTTTAGGATATCGTAAATTTCGTCTTCTCTGACGCACCAACAGATATGCATATCCGTTGCTCTGTGAAAGAGGTATCCTCCAATCCAAGAGAATCGAGTGCTACGTTGGATTATCAATTTCCTTTCTTTGGGTGTCAGGTGTTTGGGTACTTTCCCCACTGCTAAGTAATTCACCACATCTGCATACCATGGTGTTTTCACTATCACAGCGAATAGGGGCTCATCGGGGAACTGGTCTTCTACTGCCACTGCGTCATCTATTCTTGGGACTCGGGAGAGGAAGTCTACCACCAGATTTTCCTTTCCTAGTCAATCCTTGATTTTTATGTCAAATTCTTGCAAAAGGATTAACCATCATGTCACTCTTCCATTCGTAATAGGTTTATAGCAGAGTTATAAGTATACAGGACTACAGAGTACCCTGTTATATAGTGTGTAAATTTATTAATAGCGTAGATTAAAGCTAGAAACTCCTTCTCCACTGGTTGTATCTGATGCGTCTGATGAAATCTGGAATGGTATATCCCAGTTCGGGCCTCGTAATACTGGTGTTGTTGATACTAGCCGTTTTAATTCTGCAAAGGCAATGTCACATTTGTCAGTCTATATAAAATCAATATTTCCTGTTAAAGCATATAATGGTGACGTAATTTGTGAAAGGTTTTTTATAAATATCCAAAAATATCCAAAAAACTACGTACCTCTGTTTGAGTGCAAGGGGTAGCTAGTAAGAGGATTACTTGTATTTTTGTTGGATCTACCTAAATTCCAACTGCAAAGATGTAATGGCCCAGGATCTTGCCCTTTGTCATCATCATAAGGCATTTCTCGTGGCTCAAGAAAAGTCTAGTAGCAATGCATCTTTCTAGGACTTTCTCCAATGTTTGTAATGCCTGCTCGAAGTCATCTCCATAGGGTGTGAACCGTCCATGTATACCTCTAATCCCTCATTTATCAAATCTGCAAAAATAATCAATATGGCTCTTTGGAATGTAGCAGGTGCGTTGCACAGTCCAAAAGGTAATACCCCGTAAGAAAACGTCCCCCAGGGGCAGGTGAAGGTAGTCTTATCTTGGTCTTCGAGGGTAATTTTGATTTGGTTGTAGCCACTGAAGCCATCCATAAAAGGGAAGAATTTTTTACCTGCCAATGTGTCCAGAACTTGGTCAATAAATGGAAGGGGAAAATGCACTTTTTGCATTGCTTTGTTGAGCTCTCTGTAATCGATGCATATACGCCATTTCCCATTCTTTTTGGGAACCAAAACTAATGGAGAGACCCATTTACTGTCATATATAGGATAGATAAAATTCACATCTAATTGTTTTTGCAGTTCGTCTTCAATGATATCCTTTAGGTGAGGGTTCAATCTACGCTGAGGTTGTCGAATAGATCTTGCATATTTTTCAATGTAGATGTGGTGCATACATAGTTAAGGGTAAATCCCTTTCATATCTGGGTAATCCCAAGCGAAATCTGCTTTATATTTCTTAAGGATTTGAATAAGCTTCTGCTGCTGGTCATCACTCAAGTTTTTGTTAATGTTAAATATTTTCCCTGGCTCAATTTCAATAGGTTTTCTATTATAGATAGTTGTTGTTGGTATTGTTTGGTCATTGATATCTTTCAAAGTATCTTCTTCAATTTCATTACCAAGGACTATTTCAATCATATGAAATTTTAGATTAGATATGGCAGCAGGGTGGTTAATGTAAGTGTTAATAATGTCGTCTTCTGTTTGGTTTTTAAATTCAAGAGCATCTACTACAGTTAATGGTGATCGAATATTTTTAGTTAAATACGTTACAGGCTTCTTCCTATTTTTTATTATGGTTAGGCTTGGCTGAGCTGGAGGGTATAAAGCTAGGTTGTTCACAGCATTCCCTCTAGTTATAGTCATGCTCCCTATTCAGCAGCTTATATAATCATTTGCAATTGCTAGCCAAGGTCTTCCTAATATTAGAGGATGTCTATCTAGCTAGTTTCTAGGATTAATAATTAGAAACACTGTCAAGTATTCCCAAGAATCTATAGACACCTTCACATCCTATAATGTCCCTTTTGGTTTAATAACTAAATGGTCAACAAGTTCCAGCAAGGTCGTAGTTGGATCTAAGGTTGTGATGCCAAGTCTCTCATAGGTTGTTGTTTTGAGAATATTAATCACTGCCCCTAAATCGACTAACGCATTAGGAAAGGAGCATCCATTTATTTGTACTGTGACAATAGGGTTTCCTGGATCTTCATATTTCACAGGTTCCCCTTTGACTAATAATAGATTAGACAAAGTTCTAACTACATGGACAGTTGGTGTTGGCTTTATTTTCCACGTAGACTTTTTGGCACACAATTCCTTAATGGTTTTTGTATATATTGGAATGTCTTGAATAGCCTGGAGGAGGGGTATTTTTACACAAAGATTTTGTAGTTCTCCCAGGAGATCGAGGTCAGGATATTCTATTGGGCGAGGTATAATCAATCTTTCTGGGAATGGCGGAGAAGAGGTTATGATCTATTTGTGACTTTTCTGCTTGACTATATTTTCCCTTTGAGGTGTTTGTTCTACAATCAATGGCTTATTTGCATAAGGTTCTTCAAGTTGGAGATTTTTATCATCCTCTGGTGTGATTATTTGTCGAGACCTCAATTTGAGTTCATTACATTTTCTCAACTCAGTTTCTGGATCCAGACCTTCAATGATTTATACCGACTAGACTGGTCTATTGTTAGGATTTGGGTTGGGCTAGGCTGGGAGTTGCAGTTGTAGATTGGATTGAGGATTTTGCTGCAACGTATAAGGTGCTAGTAGCGTGGGTTGAGGCAGAGGGACTGTCCTTACTAGCTAGCTCATGGGCCTTTACCAGCTTGATTGCTAGTTTTGGTTTTGTGAAGTATAGGGGGACCATTGAGATGGATATGGGTTGTTCTACTAGAATGATGGAAGGTAAGAGGGATTTGGCCAACTATTGTTTGGCTTTGACTCATTAGACCAAGGTGACATGGAGAATGCTTGTGGTGGACAATTAGTAAAAGGTGGTTGGCTCTTCCATGTTGCTCCTGTATATTGTTGGGAATTATATTGTGAAGGCTGAAAGAATGAAGATCGGTCAATAGGCATACTTGTTTTCCATACTTGCCATTGGTGACACTGGTTTAACAAGTACACTGGTTCTATTTCTTCCTCTGCCTCCTTGAAGACCGCTTTTAATCCTAGGAGCAATGGGCAATTTTTTATGGCATGTTCCTTAGTGAATATGCCACAGGTCTATATTGTATCCAGTGGGAACTCTTTATGAATATCTTTCTTTCTGCATCGGGGGAAAAAAATAACCAGGTTCTGCTCTGCTTCAACCTGCTTCTACTTGGCTTGCATAATGTCTAACTATGTTGTCAAGGTTCCTAGGATATTTTTTTTGAAATCTTCTAGTAGGTTTTCAATTTCAACACAAGTAACGCTTCCCCCAAAGACTTTGTTGTCCCTAGTGATCGCATCGTGTCTAGCTGGTTTTAGTCTTGTACTAACCCTCAAGCACCTAATAATCAAATCAATAATATTAGCATAGTCTTCTTGATCAATATCACCTTTACCCATGATATTTAGTGTCTCTATCCATTGGTCTTTCATCCCTTTAATCATCGTGGTTTTTACAACATTATCAGGTAGGTTTGCATAAGGAGACCTTTGGAGGTTATATTGGAAACACTCCACATATTCTTCCAAAGTTTCGCTAGGCCTTGCTACCATTTAGAATATCTCATCTTTTAGTTCTCTAGATCTGCAATAATCTTGATATCTTTTAAGGAAGGTAGTTTTCATTTGGTCCCGATCGTTGATGGTGCCTCCACCTAGTCCCATAAACCAACACAGGGTTGCTCCCTTTAAAGTGGAGGGGAACAACTTCAGTTTCTGGGGTTGGTGGTGTAATCAAAACCCCTACATAGGACATCAAGTTCAAACAGGAATGCATCTGAATCTTCCGAAGTGAGTCCATGAAAGGTGGGAATATTTTGTAGTGGGATAGCTTTCATGGGGGCATTGACATTTGTGTCAACAATAGGATATTGTAGTGCAGAGGTCTGGGGTGGTTGTGGATTATTGGCCATTTGGTCAAAAATATGCTAGTATCCTTCTGGGATCTCTGGGGCTGGAGAGTTGTTTCTAGGATGTCCCAAAGAGGCGAGAATGATTTTAATAGCACTCCCTTGATCTGGGACACTGTGTGTCCTTTTCTCAATTACTACCTCAAGGGATCTTGGTTCTGCTGATTTAACCTTAAATTTACATATTTCTCCTTCTCCTTCATGGAGGTTGCAAGAATTCCCTTCTTGTGAGGGAATTGATCATGAATTTTCAATATCTTGAAATCTCTATTTAGTCCCTTCAGTTTTACTATGAACCTTAGCGTAGGATATTGTAGTGTAGAGGTCTGGGGTCGTTGTGGATTATTGGCCATTTGGTCAAAAATATGTCAATATCCTTCTGGGATCTCTGGAGCTGGAAGGTTGTTTCTAGGATGTCTCGAAGAGGTTGGAATGATTTTAATATCACTCCCTTGATCTGGGGCACTGGGTGTCCTCTGCTCAATTACTACCTCAAGAGATCTTGGTTCTGCTGATTTAACCTCAAATTTACCTGTTTCTCCTTCTCCTTCATGGAGGTTGTAATAATTCCATTCTTGTGAGGGAATTGATTGTGAATTTTCAATATCTTTAAAACTCTGTTTAGTCCCTTCAGTTTTACTATAAACCTCAGCATAGGCTACAGATGGTGATCCTGTGGCCTGAAGGGAGACAGTAGGGTGTCTAGAAGCAATAGTTCGGGGTCCTACTAATGGTTGAGACTTAGTTTTCCTTATGATTTAGTCGATAAAAGTTGATTGTCCAAGGGGCACTGGTCCCTTATACTTTTGAGGTTTGGGATGTTGGATTATTTCATTTTCTAGTCTTTTCTTCTTAGTCATTCATGCATAAATTCAAACGTTTATTTCTACCTTAAATTCCTAGCAATTCTGTTGGAAAGCGGGCGGGGGAGTAGGCATTTTAATTGCTCCTTACACAAGTTCTTACCTTCCATTTTTAATACCTAGTTCTCCCTTAGCAGACAAACATCAAACACCTACTTCACTTCTATGCAATTTTGCTAAAAAGCAAGCGAAGGAGCAAGAACTTTACTTGCTCATTACGTAGGTTCTTACCTCCCGTTTTCAATACCCAATTCTTTCCCAGGAGCAATTATCAAGTAGACATCACACTTTGTAAAATGGAAACACTCTCCCTGACAACGGTGCCAAAATGTTGGGTGCTAATAGATGTCTTTTAAAACTCATAATTGCCTCACATTAATTATCAATCTGGGCAAGTCCTTTTATTCCAAGAGTGTACACAATATCTGCAAGCTACGAATCCAAAGAGTAATGCTTTTTACAATGAAGTATAAACCTTTGATACAAGAGTAAATGGATGCATTTATAAAACTCAACTTGCAACTATTAAAGGAAATACTACATCTAAGCATTAAGACTTAATCTTCAACGGAAATAGTAATCAAATCTCACACAAGTAATGAAATTAACAATAACATCAACCGAGAGCATAGTAGCATTAACCAATCTCTTCTAGCTGATTATATCTAAATCACACTTAACCTCAATTAAGAAATTCAAATGGAAACGATGTCAACTAAGAGTTCAGTAGTATTAACCAATCTCTTTCAGTTGATTCTTATAATAACCACACTCAACAAGATTCAATGTGTTAACTGATAATCAATTTAATCTACAGTAAGCATGAATGGAATCAAATGACAAAGCTGTGAATCAGATAAGGAAATTAAATTAACTTCAATACAAGAAATCGGAAAATAACAAATAAGATAAACTTACAGAGAAGGGAAGATATCAAACTACTCAAACTTGCATTAATTAGAAAATATAACACAAAGGGTAACAATTTGATCCACCAGAGGCTGGACCCTTAGGCACCAGCGAATACTGCTGAGCTACTTCAAAGAATGTGAATGAATAGTAACATAAATTACATATTAACCATTGAACTCAATCCTCATTACAACACAATTGTGTTCCTCAAAAGCACCAGTCTATAAATTAAAATTATAATTTGAAATAAACAGAGATCGATTCATTCCCTTTTCTCCTACATTTTTTACTTTTAAGTGAAAAAGGGTAAGAGATAAATGTTGAATGCTATCTTCTGACATTCTTCTTATTTACTGTTGATCCTTTTGATTCATCCTCCAGCCTTACTACAACCGACGTGCCTTATTCCTCCTTTGTTAGTTTACATTGTTCTGTATCTAGGGAACAACAACTGTTCCTTTCATCGTTTTCTGCATAAAAAGAATTAAGAGTTAGTTATGGTGGATAAATATTGATCAAGAGTAGTTCATTCATTTCTTATCATAATCCATCAATATGTTAGCGTATCAAGGTATGAAAGAGATAAGAAGAGAGGAAAAAGGAACTGTAATTGAGAGTAAATACATACCCATTGCATAACTCAACACTAGCTTGATTTTTTATTATGTTCCTTTCAATGTTACAATACATATTTATACATGTCGAAGCATCCAATACTAAGGACCAAAAACCATCGCATCCAAAACCATGGACTAAAAACTATCGCGTCCAAAACCATGTGCGAAAAATCATGCACAAAACCATAGGTAGGTCCGCCCAACCTAATATAGGTTCCAAAAACAAAATTTTCTGGGGCGCTACCCTGAACCCCATAGAGTGGGGTTACATGCACCCCTCAAACCCTTTGTGACCCCCCCCTTCTACGTAATCGGCGCAACAACGGGGGGGCTCCATGCCCCTTCTAAACCCCAGGTTAACTATGTGGGCTAGTCGTGGAAAGAATATAACACAACCCAACATTCTCCCACTTGTTGTTTTCTTTCCACAGGGGACCACAAGAGAGCTTAGTCATTTTTCTAGCCCTGCAATGCCCATTGTTTCTCTACACCAAGAGAACTTCTCAGAGCTCATATATTTTGTTAATGCGTCTGCAGTATTCTTCAAAGTGTCCACCTTTACCAGCGACACCTTTTTGTCTTCTATCATATCCTTCACAAAGTGATACTGAACATCAATTTGCTTTGTCTTTGAATGATATGGAGGGTTCTTTCCCAAGAAAATTGCGCTTTGGCTGTCATAGTCTATCCTTATAGCTCCCTATACTAACCTCATACTTGAACACAATATCTGCAACCAAACTGCTTCCTTGCTTGCATCAATGGCTGCCATGTATTCTACCTCTGTAGTTGATAGTGCCACTAGAGATTGTTTCTTACTCATCCAATTGACTGCACCTCCAAATAGGTTAAACACATACCCACTTATAGATATTCTATGATCTAGATCTCCAGCCCAGTCTGCATACACAAAGCCACGAATATCCAACACTTTGTCCAATCTTGCTCTTCCTTGGTAGCACAAACCATAATCACTAGTGCCATGCAAATGCCTGAAAACCCACTTCATTGTTGTCCAGTGATCCTTCCCTGGTTTTGACATAAACCTGCTCAATACTCCCACTACATGTGCAATGTCTGGTCTAGTATAGACCATCGCATATGTGAAGCTACCAACTACACTTGCATATGGAACATGGGACATGTCCTCTTCATCTTCTTATGTCTTGGGACACTGTTCAGCAGATAACTTTACACCTATAGGAATAGGAACCTTCACCAGTTTACTATCCTACATATTAAAACTCTGCAATATTGTCTCTACATACTTCCTCTGGTTTAACCAAAGCTTCTTCTTTGTCTGATCTCTTTTAATTTCCATGCCCAAAATATAGTTTGTAGCACCAAGATCTTTCATGTCGAATTTGGAGGAAAAATGGGTCTTCAAATCCTGGATAATTTCTTTATCATTTCCAACCAGCAACATATCATCCACATACAATACCAAATAAATAACACAGTCACCAACTAATTTAAAATACACACAGTGATCGACTTTGCTTCTAGTGAAGCCAAGTTCCCAAAAAAATGTATCAAATTTCTGATACCACATTCTTGGTGACTATTTTAACACATACAAAGACTTCTTTAACTTGCATAAAAGTACATTCTTACCCCCCACCACAAAACCTGCAGGTTGCTTCGTGTATATCTCCTCTTCCAAATCCCCGTGAGTAAATGTTCTCTTCACATACATCTGTTCTACAAAATTAAAAGCAGCAGCAACAGATAAAAGTAATCTAATAGAAGTTACCTTCTACAATTGTCTTTTTCTTGAACACCCATTTTCTACCAAGGGGTTTCCTTCTAGCCGGCAACTTCACCAGATCCCAGGCCTCATTTTTGTGCAAAGATGCCATTTCATCAACCATGGCCTCTTTTTAGAGTTTTCCATCCTCTAAATCTACTGCTTCCTTCACAGTTCTGGGATCATTGTCAGTAACAGATAAAGCAAAATTTGAAAAGAAAGTAGATGGACTATACCTTTCTAGTTTCCTTCTTTCTCGAACTGATCTCCTCACACCTAGAGTTTGTGCCTCTTCATCTTCTGATTCCTGCTCTGTTGTAGAGTCTGATTCTTCCTCCTTAAGCTCAAACTCTATCTTCTCAAGTTTCTTTGGTTGGACTTCATGTTTAATAACATCTTTTACCTCTCTGAACACCACATCTCGGTTGTACACAACCTTCCTTGTTACTGGGTTCCAGAGCTTATAACCCTTTAAACCATCCTTATACCCAATAATGATACACTTTTCAGATTTATTATCCAAATTGGTTTGTTTCTCCTTTGGAACATGTACATATGCATCACATCCAAATACCCTCAGATGTGAAAGAGAGGGTTTCTTACTAGTCCATACCTCTTGTGGAGTCTTATCCTCCAACACTGATGAAGGTGATCTGTTGACTAGGTAACATATTGTCTCTACCACCTTTGCCTAGAATTCCTATCCTAACCTGACACCACTAAGAATGCTTCTTTCCCTTTCCATCAACGTGTTCTTAATTCTTTTTGCAACTCCATTTTGCTCAGGTGTGTATGGAGTATTCTTCTGTCATGCTATGCCACACTTCTTACATAATTCTTCAAATTCCTTACTGCAAAATTCTCCACCGTTATATGTCCTCAACACCTTTATCTTCTTCTCTGTCTAGTTTTCCATGAGAGCCTTAAATTCTTTAAACTTGTCAAAGACTTCAGGTTTCTTCTTAAGGAAATATATCCATGTATTCCTTGAGAAGTCATCTATAAATGATACATAGTACACAAACTTACCTAGCAATGGAACCTTCATAGGTTCAAACACATCACTATGCGCAAGTTCTAGTATCTGTTTCACCCTCTTACCACTAGAGGGGAAACTCACCCAATTCTGCTTCCCATATACACATTTTTCACAGAAATCAAAATCTAGAGAGTTATTACTCATACCTTCTACCATACCTTTACCATGAAGTATTCAAAGGCCCTTCTCTCCAATATGTCCAAGCCTTTGATCCCACAACATGGTATTCTCTCCAGAGACCACTAGATTTTCTGCTCCACTTTCAGGAACCACAGAGCTATTCTTATAGGAGAAATTGACCTCCTAATCAACTCAAAGGAGAAGGACAAGATGACTGAAAGAATGACCATAGTTGCAGACCCAGAATCCACACTAACGCTTTATGTACATTGACAACCTACTTTATAAATCTTGTTTACAAGCATAAAGGAGCATTAGTCACTGGCTAACTCATGTTGTTAGACTAGGGAGAGCGCTAGTGAACTTTAGTGATGCTCAAATAGTTATGCCAACGAATCTACCATAAAATATATAGATATTATTTCCCTAAATTTGTGCAAGAAAAGTATGGAAACTCCAAAAATCAAGATATTTGGAGGAATTCTATTCTGGAAATAGAGGCAAATGGGAAAAAGATGGTAAAAGAGGCAGGTTCATGGTTTTTACCCAAATGAACTACAAATGGAGTTGGGAAGCCCTAATTCGATTGCTATTTAAGCAACGAGAGGGCCATTGCATAAAGGTCAGAGCATTTAGAAGGATAGTACATGGTGCTATTGTGATATTGTCATATTCTTGAAGGAGCTAGCTGAAAGAAGGAGAGAGAGAGAGGAAGAAGGGATAAGGAAGGCTGATACAACAGGGTTGTTGTAATCACTCTTTTAAATATAGGACTGCAGTTGTGTTCCACTACTCAAAGTATTGGTGATATTGTGCATTTATTTGTTCATTCTTATGCTTGTTATGTTGAGTAGATTAGTTACACGTTTATACATGTTTGTTATAGATTCTTACATTAATTGTCGGAAGTATATGTTGTGATTGGTTTGCTTCATTCTTTTGTGTAGGAATCATTTTGGATCCAGTCAGGAGGAGTTCTTCTTACCGCATGGAAATCCCCAAGAAAATCTAGAAAAAACCAAAGGTGATCCTTTCTCCATATCCTGTCAATATATGTTAGATAGATGAACATGTGTGTAACAGGCACCTTTTGTAGATAACCTTACGGTCTGTCAGAAGTCCCAGGAAGACTTTCAAGGGTAGTTTTCATCCCGTGCATTTTACCCCATAGCAGAACTGGTGATTCCGCTGGGGACTATACATTTAGTTCCCAGTTATCCAGACTCCTCCCAGATCTCTTCTCTCTTCTATGAGCTTCCTGCTTCTTCATATCCTTCTCTAATCCACCATCTAGCTTGTTGCATCCTGCAAAGTTGTTTTCTCTTCAAAAATCGATCCCAAAAGCCCACTTTTTGAGCTCTTTCCCTCACTAACACAGGTTTCTAGTCTAAACAGTGATCTATAAAGCTCTTTGACTATGCATAGGGAGCATTAGTGGCCAAACTAAAGCTCTATTTACACATAGACAGAGCGCTAGTGACCCATTTCCATGCTTTTCAAGAGATCTTGTGGACCAAAAGGGGGGTAAACTTATCCCAAGGGCTAAATTAGGATCTGCAACAGTATCATGCTAACAAATTTGGTGTCTTAAAATTTATTTTTTAAGAAAATGATTTAGTTTTTCTCTCATAAAAGAAATTTTTGTTGAAAGAAAAGTTGATAAACTGTACATCTCCTTCTGTCGAAATAGTTGTATGCTGCTTTGTTTTGGTTCAATAGTTGTGGGAATATTGAGAAAAGGAACTTTCAATTATGCAAAGTGTTGAATGACTTTAGATGCACTGGCGAATACATGAATATGTGAAATAATACATGTGTAGAATAAGACTTGTTTTCATAAGAAATTGAATTTTTTTTCAAAGCATAGTTATGCACAGTTTATCAAGTCAAGAGTCTCATCATATTCTTACGTCAACACCCCCTCCAAAGACAAATAAGAAAGTACACTAAAATCAATCAGATACTCTTTTTTAGAGAAAACCAACATTAGATAGATTAGGACCTTGGGTTAAGAGAGTGAGTCAACTACCCAAGGTTGTAAATCAAACTAGTGTTGTTAAAGAGTGAAAAATCCTTCTGCACTCATATTACCAGGACCAATCCACTCACACTGGAGTGAAATACGAGACAACATCGGATTGAAATCAAAGGTAGCTCACCTTCTTTTACAACTCCTTTGGGCATTCTGTGTAATGGGGGTCCCTTCAGGGATTTCAAAACTGAGTCAAGGACTCAAGTATCCTGCCCACACAGCGTGCTGTCTACGACTATGTCCCCCTGGTAATGTTTGTGATTTGAGGTATCTTTAGTGGCCAATATTTCTAGGTACTTACCTAAGGTGACTCGGAATGGCTATCCTAGTACCTCAAACGGACAGACCTACTTTGTCTTCATTTTTTGGGAGGGTCCTCATCTTCACGAGAGTACTTGGCCCCTCAATCTGAGGTTCGGGCAAAGCTCAAAAGTAACCGTAACCATACATTTGGCCATCCTTCTTTGTTACTCATTGAGAAACTGGGTTTCATCTCCAGTAATTTGTATTTATGAGACAAGCTAATTTCTTTTTGTTTGTTGATTGTCATTTTTATTGTATTTTTCTTTTTAGGTACCTGAGTGCTATCGTTTTTGAGACTTAAAGAATATCACCTAAAAATTTATCTAATAAAATTTACCAGTCATTATGACTACATGCGGCCCTCACTGTCAATCCAGATGGTTATTAGGACTTCCTCCACTCAATGTGGAGGATCTGCCGAGATCCATTGACTCAGATTCCTCATCTTCGAGGGATCATTCTCCTAAATCGCACACGGGATCGTTCTGGATGACCGACGATTCTGATTTTCCAGAGGACTTCTTTATGGAAGGATTTCTTCCTCATTTTAAGACTCCTCTTACAAATCTGTCAAATCATGTTATTAATCCCATCATACTAGTGCTTCACTCTTCACTGGGAGGAACTCTCCCATCTATTCAGTCGACACCTGAAGGGTTGTGGAATTATAGAGGCACTGTGAGTCCTCTACCACTTTCACAGTCGACAGTCATCACAACACCAGCAATGTGGAACCCCACAATCCCATTTTTCCCAGGTACTACAACTCACATAACACCCTCTATCAGCAAAACCCAGCAGATGCCAGGTTCCACTCCTATGGTGCATCAAAGCATACCTTCGACTAGTGCCACATACAGTGCTCCATATAACACTCAATGTGGCACTATGGGTGTGGTTCTAATTTACCAAAACCAAGGTCGACTTCCAATGTTTAGTTATAACCCCTAGATTCAAACATCTGGGGCGGTTCCCAAAATGCCCATGGTGGCAGGGAATCTCACAGTCCCCCCGTCGCTCTCAGGCATGCATGGACAGTGGCTAATTGACATGAATTTTCCCTCTGTCAATCAAATTCGTATGGTTAGTTCATTGTCGGTTTGGAATCCACAAGGGATTCCCACCCAAACCATGGGGGCACCCTACTCACACGCTCAAATGAGTCAAGGGGGAACTGCTTATACTAGGGCCAACTTCATACCCCAGTATCAAAATCTTCATGGTAATCCACTTTACAACATTGTACCGCAAAGCAACTACTATGCCATGCAACCGATGTACACCATGGGGAACAAAATGATGGGAGGAGCATAGAGCTTCGCAGGTCATCTATCATCACAATGGTGTGAGTCGAGGGCACCCAACAATTTTCCTTTTTTGGCAACATTGAATATCCCCAACATATACAAGTTGACAAATGACCCCATCTACCATAACCTACAATGGTCACCGATCCCGCATAAAATACCGATGGACATTCCTAAGTTCGATGGAAAACAAGGGGAGGATCCGGCACTCACGTCACCACCTACCATCTATGGTGTGTTTCTAACTCTATGGTGGATGACAGTGTCCAGTTGTGTCTTTTTCCCTGCACCTTCACTGGCAATGCTGCAAAGTGGTATATTGAGTTACCACGTGCATCATGAACACCTTTGATGCTTTAGCGATGGAATTTCTAAAGCACTTTCAGTTACCTATCTGCTATGAGACAGGGACGGAACTCCTCACTTAATTTCGTCAAGATACCTCCACCCACATCTCTGATAATATCCATGAATGGAGACGTAGGTGGAGGTTGGTCAAAGCCCCCATCCCTGATTTTCTCTTAATAGACTGGTTCTGTAAGTTGCTACTCCCACAAATCGCTAGAGATGTCGCTCTAGGGGGTGTGGTCACAGAGGACCAATCCATACATTGTGCCCAGCACTTGGATTTAATTTAGTCACAATCTGGCACTCTCTACGACATTATCCCCTATGCTCCCGGTAACCCCAATCCTCCCACCACTCAGCACCGTGGAGCACATGTCGATGGGATCGTTGGCGCAACCTCCACGGGCACTGTAAAACAACTCAGTGGGTTCATTTCCAAGTTGGCAGTGGACCCCTCTACCAAAAGAACTGCTCTTCCTACCACTGTGATTAACTTTGTGCAGTCTACATAGAAATCCAGTAGCAAGAACAAGAAGAAACAGAACAAGATCACTCCTTCTAAGGAGAATTCATCTAAGTAGCCCTTCCCGAAACAGAAGGCCAATGCACCTACTAATACAGAAAAGGATAAAGGCACCAACTATTCATGCAAACTCTGTCTGGAAGATCACATAACCTAGCGTTGTCCGCGTCTTCAAGAATGCACGGATTACCTTACCAAGAAAGATTCTGGTAAGATTACTGCAGTCCTTAGAAATCCTTTTCCTAATCAACAGCAACAAAATCTCGTTGCAACCAAATGCTAGCAACGTCAGGGGGCAGTGATGGTTCGTAAAAACCTTCAGCTGGTGAAGGAAGTTCTACGATTTACACATTTGAAATGTTAGAACTAACAACTAGAGCCAAATCATATGAAGCTCCTGTCACTCCGGTAGTAGAATCATCCTCAAGTCACAACCCATCGCCACCCAATGATTTGCGAATCAAAAGGCCAGTTGAGGACCTTGTAATTCAACCCCCCAAGGGGGTACTTCGACACACAATGCACAATACATCCGCATCTGCTGCCCAACACTACAACACTGTAGAGGATTTGAAGAAAGCGCCGTCAGCTATGTCGGTGCTCAAAGTATTATAGACATGCCCTAGCCAAAGGAAAGCTTTGCTTTTGGCTATCGGGGGTATTGACCCTACAGATTCCATGCTTTCCATTTTCGACATGGACAAGTGTAAGCCTTCCCTTTCCCACCAGCTTGCATTTCAAGTGCATATCACTTCGAAAGGTAAAGATATACACCGAACTGTCATCGACGAAGGTGCTTCGATCTGCGTCATGTCAACTTCATGTTGCCTCACCTTGGGTTCCCCAACCCTCTCCCCACTGTCGAACTCCCTTAAAGCTTTCAACAGCCACACCTTTGTCCCAAAAGGATACTTAGCCAGTTTTCCCATCACTTTGGCTAGGAAAATAGTAACAGTGGATGTAGAAGTCATGGACAAGAGACTCAACTATAATCTATTGCTAGGTCGTAGTTGGACATATGCCATGATGGCCATTGTATCCACTGTCTTTCATATAATCCTATTTTCCTTGTATGGAAAGGTCATAACAGTGGATCAGTTGTCTTTTTGCAGCTCTGATTATTCACCATTGCCAAACGGCTCCGTACCCCTAGTAGGAGGTGTAACTGACAGTTTTGTCAGTATAGGTACCGGTCTCTTGAAGGCTTCCTCCCTGATGGGTTGTTTTCCTCTTTCGTCATTGCAGGTTCCACAATCGGTCAACATGCTTTCATCAATTCCTCATGAATTGACCGATCCCTAGATCCTAATAGCGCCTTCAGACCTTGACACATTCGGAGACTAGATGCCACTGTCATCAGCTGAATCAGCCTACCAAGGCATTCAATCAGCATCCACATCTTCGGTCAAGTTGGCTATCACCGACAATACCACCCCCCTCCCATAACTGCTCTTCCCTTAGATCCATGTGATCAACTCCCCTCAATGGACAAAGTCGTTAGAGAAATCATGAGTTTTGGAGAGCAACATTGGGAGGAATGGCATATTCGAGGTTCGACTTCTAATTCGGACATGATGCCACTTCAAGTCCTGTTCTCTGACACAAACAAAATCATTTCCCCACCCTATACAAGCATTCATACTCTTGGGGTGGATGAAAATATGGATGACACTTCCAGGTCATTTCCCATAGATAGTTCAGTCACGACAGGCACCATGGAAGACACCCATATGGGAGAAAATTTCAATCTTGAGGAAATTACAAACTCCACCTACCTACATGAGGAATTCCATGAAGAATTTGTTTGGTCTCAGGAGGGAATGCTCGACTTTAGCCTGTCGTTAGTCGCACCTGAGATCCAACTTGACGACAAGGCAAAATGGAATGGGTGGCCACTTCCTTCCCTCGATATAGCCATTGAACCCATGCCCGGTCCTATGGCTGAAGAAGAACGCCTACTATACCTCAAACAACTGGATAAAACCATAGAGCTTCTGCTTTAGCACTCATAGCTCACAAGGAGTGGGTATAAGCCAGATTTGCACAAGCAGTTAGATTTTCTTCTTTCCAAGTGGGTGACTTATCACTTTATCATCCAAAATATAATCTCTTGGAGGCATGCACGCTTCGACCCATTTGGCTAGGTCCCTATGTCATAGCTAAAGTCCTCCCCTCAGAGGCATATGAACTGCAGGACTGGGATGGAAACCCACTCAAGGAGCCCACATATGGGCTCTATCTAAAAAAGTATTTTTTCTAGTGTCATGCTAGGTAGGTACTTTGTAATTTTATGTATTCATAACTTTTTCATCCCATTTTTTATGTGATTGGATTGTTTTTGTTATTTAGTGGAGTACTTGTCTCATACATTATGTTCGCAATGCAGATGTCATCATTACCCTTAGCATACGTAGGACACACTAACGGTGTCAGTCATCACAAACAGCACATTCCATCAGCTTCTTGGGTCATCTATACACCCGAGTCAGAACTATTTTGCTCCGGGGGAATCTTTCTTAGTACTGTCACCAACAAAATTGTTGAGTACAAGTTCGTCATTTCGCTTCTCACGGAAGCGTCATCAAGGGGCATCTCCAATCTGGTGGTTAGGTTAGACTCCTAGCTAGTCTTATGCAATTGACCAATCATTATCACGTCTGCAATCCAACCTTGTTACATAACTATCTAAGGGAACACCTCTTGGAACCCCAATTTGACACGATCACATATAAGCATGTTCCTCAAGAATTAAATATTGTTTCTGATTCATTAGCTAACTATGTATTACATTAGCATTTCTCACATTTGTTATAAATAGCATGCATGAGAAGTAAAAACATTTACTAAAGTTAAAAATTTGTCGCAAAAGAACATTTTTTAAACACATTTACACCACCAAAAATACCAAAAAATATTTGTATATATATAGGTAGATATCCAATTTTTTACATCAAAAATATTCCAAAACTTGGATGAGTCAAGTACAAAATGGCTCAAAGCCCAGCTATAAACGCTCATATGGCTACGCCAAAACACCTGCTAAAATAAGCCTATTGCTCTAGAAAAGCTAAAACAACTCTAGCTACCCTCCGAAGAGGAACCAAAAATTGCTCAGGTACACCAACGGTGTGTCGCTACATATGAGCAGGAATCTCCCTCATAGGAAGGGGAGGGACACCCATAGTCAAACCCTCTAGGTTCCTCAGGACCTCGCGGAGACTGTCGACATTACCCCCTGTAGCATGTAGTTGGCCGCCTCGTTGCACATAGCTAGGTTGGCCTGTAGGTCGTATTGGCACCACATCTGTGTTAAGCATAAAAGTTTCATGCCAGTTCTTATCTCATCATTAAAAAACATTACATATACATTCAATAGTACAAAATACTTAAGTACTATCAACATTATTCTCACCTTGAGGACCCCAGTTGGTCTCGGGTGGTAGCATCAATTCTAGGTCACCAGTAAAGTCCGTGCCTTCATAGGCATAGTCATCAACAATCACGATCTGGCTGCGAAGCCACTGGAAGAAGTCTTCGTCAAAGAAATGTCGGAGTGGTCCTCCTCCTATGCGAGGATCAAGTGATGACCAGCGACCCTACCTCAGCTCCCTTGGATCAAAGGGACCTAAGCTCACCCGTGGGCGCATGACAAGTACCCTCTCAAGGATAAATGAGACTATGATAGTACCGTACCCAAAACTGTGTTGGGTACGGGTCTTGCATGCTGTGAATTCTGCTTTCAACTAGCGAAGCACTGCTTCACACCAGTTGAACATCTAGGGCTAGACACAGTCTATGGCAAGCAACAGTTGGACCTTTGTTGCTACGTGGGGACTCTTTGACCCCACTAAATGCACAATCAACCATAAAATTGCTCTCATAGACCAAGATCGAATCCTCTCTATCATGACTCTGTTGCTGACTAGTCCACTCCCAGGGATGCAGTAGATATCTACCTGCTCTGAAGTAGATCGTGGATCTGACCTACCACTGGTAAGGTTTTCATGTGCCCCACAGCACGACAAACTAGTCAAAAAGTAAATGTCATCCCGATCAATTGCCAACTCTTCATCTCCATTCTTGAACACTTACTCGTGTTCATCCCAGTGTTGTATGATCCATCTCAGTAGCTCCTCTTGTCCTTTCATTAGCTCTAGCCTTGTATACTTCAACAAACCGTAGTGGCGCAATTCAAGTATGCAAGCTGGATCATTTTGCATCTACAATTCCTCATTATCATAGGCCCATTCTCTCCATAGGTGAGTCATTTAAGCTCAAAACCTACACAAAATAACCCTAAAATAAGTTAAAATGGGGAAAAATCACTTAATGAATCCATGCATGAGGGTTTCAAATGCGCCCTACTGCCTTAACTCCCCTCCTAGTGCTGCACAGGGAGGATTAACACCCTCCCATGGCTCATACAGAGTGTTTAACGCTCCCTACTGGCCTGCTGGAGGCCGTTAGTGCGCAAACATGGCTCTAGGGCACCTCAGATCTACAAATTTCCACACACAAAACTAATAAAGAAAAAAGTTTAGTAAAGCATAGAGAAAGGTTTTAGCTCTCACCTGGGACTGACGGCACATCGAATGGTTGCCTGGATCTCCTACAATGGTCCGTGGAAAATCTGCTCCTATTTAGCTCCAACTAGCTCTCACAAACTTCAAAATAGTGAAAATGATGCATGTAAAAGCTCCAAGCATCTCCTTATATAACTGAGAGAGACATTATTGTTTGAAAAACCATTAAAGAGGAATAGTCCATTCTACATGATTTTTTTTTTATCATGCATAAACCCATATAATAGGAATTGCTACTTTTTTACTACTTTGATGAAAGTTCTTCAAGAATGAAAAGTAGTAAAAGCTGCATGCAAGACTTTCTAGAGCACTGTTAGGGATATTTTATTGCTCTTTAAAAAATATAAACATCCCTGAGCTTTTGTCCTTGCACTCATTAAATCTAGCAACGATAAATAGAGCACTTTTGGAGACATTTTATTGCTCTTTAAAAAATATAAACACCTCCCAGTTTTTGTGGTAGAGCTCATTAAATATATATACCCCAACCGTAAAGCACATTTTTGGGATATTTTATTGCTCTTTAAACAATACAAACATCCCCGAGTTTTTCATCCTTTGCACTCATTAAAAATATGCAAACGATGCTCTAAGCACCTCTTTTTTTATCGAGTTCCAGCTCATAAACTGTAAAAGACCAACAGAACATCCTTTTTAGGCACTTTTTTCTCGCTCTTTAAACTAAAAAAATCTCGAGTTGTGTCTTTCTGCTCGTTAAACATGATAAAGATGACCCGAACATTCTTTCAGGTACTTTTTTCAAGCTCATTAAAAAATGGAAAATCTCGAGTTTTTGTTACTAAGCTCATTAAAGTGTCACGACAAAACACAAGTTTAGTCCGCCACCTCGTACTCGTAACAAAATAAGGTCAACATCTATTGGAAAAAGGTTTCTCTTTATCCGAGTCCAATAGATTAAATATGGAAAAGTAACCGATATGGGTATACTATTAACCTTTTGTCGCACCCTTTTAACAACTATGACAAAGGGACCACCATGGAGTCTCTCTTTACGATCTTTTCAGACTCTCTAAAGATGAATAGATCACTGAGTTGTCTAGTCTTGACTCTTTAAATACACAGACAAGATATAGAGTCGTTCTTTTTACGATACTTTTCATACTCTTAAAAAATGAAAAAATCAATGAGTTTTCCTGTCTGGACTCATTAAACTAATCAGATAGGGCAAACAATCATTCTTTTTGTGATCCTTTTCAAACTCTCTAAACATGAAAAGATCAATGAGTTTACCCATCTAGACTCATTAAAAATCAAATGGGGAAAAAGTGGAAATACAACTGTATCCTGAAGTGTGGTTTGCCAGCAAAAGTTCCCTTGAAAATGGCACTCCCTCAGATAAACCGTCATTTTGATAGCCTCTCAATATGAACCCTACCAACCTATGAGTTTTTAGCCTATATACTCTGATGCCATTGCATCTCTGTATCTTAAACACTTTGTAGTGTTCATGAGTCCAGTGTTGTCTGGTTAAAACCGTTGTCATGCCTTCCATTGTTCAAGGGTCCCTACTTGTTTCCTTGATCAACTACATATCGTTTCATCATGCCCTCTGTTGTTTATACCCAAGATCTCAAAAGATTCTTCAAAAAACAAAATCATCCTTGTCTGATTTCGTGTCAACTGATGTAGGACACGTCATTGGCTACCTTTTGACAGGTTCCCTCCTATCGACTTCAACACTCTATCTAGGAAGATAACCCAGAAACAAATTCTGTGCCTTGGTGCTTGCAGACATTAGTGGCAGGTTACCTTGTGCTTAATCATGGGTTTTCATCATTGTCTCCTAGTTAAGCGATTCTATGAGTGTTCGAAGACAAAAAATATTTCACACTCGCTAGTTTGTACTGTGCATCTTGGAGACCATCACCATTATCGGTGGCCTTCCTCGCATCTGTTAACAGTCTCCATTATTGGCTGGTAATCAGATGATTTCATCCATGTTCGATGTCAACTCATTTTATCACATGTACCAATCTATATTGTTCAGTGAAGCAGGAATCAAGACCTCAGGTAGAGGCTTGCATCATTCAACCTTGTTTCCTCTCCTAAGCTGCGATATTGTTCTTTGAAGACAGCCATTTTAGGATAATCTGTTATGACACTGGATCCGCCCTGTGCCATGTTAGCGGCCAGCATTGTTATATCTTTGAGGAGAAAGTTACTCTGACATATCTACTGAGCATGGGAATGCCCGACTCAAGACATGATTTTAGCAGTTCATATGTATGTACTTTTGTTGTATCAAGTTTTCCTTATCGCTCGAGACTTCTCTCTCTCTACAAAGATTTTGACAGGAAATTACAGTATTTTCATAAAGTATTTCAACCATCGTCTCTGCATCCGATCTCATACTTTAGGGAGCATCTGTTATAGGAAAAATTGACCTCCTAATCAACTCAGAGGAGAAGGACAAGATGACTAAAAGAATGACCATAGTTGCAGGCCCAGAATCCACACTAATGCTTTATGTACATTGACAACTTGCTTTATAAAGCTTGTTTACAAGCATAAAGGAGTGTTAGTCACCTGCTAACTCATGTTGTTAGACCAGGGGGAGCGTTAGTGAACTTTAGTGATGCTCAAGTGGTTATGCCAACGAATCTACCATAAAATATCTAGATATTATTTCCCTAAATTTGTGCAAGAAAAGCAGGGAAACTCCAAAAATAAAAATATTTGGAGGAATTCTATTCCGGAAAAAGAGGAAAATGGGAAAAAGCTAGTAAAAGAGGGAGTTTCATGGCTTTTACCCAAATGAACTACAGGTGGAGTTGGGAAGCCCTAATTCGATTGCTATTTAAGCAACGAGGGGGGCATTGAATAAAGGTTAGAGCATTTAGAAGAATAGTACATGGTGCTGTTGTGATATTGTCATATTCTTGAAGGAGCTAGCTGAAAGAAGGAGAGAGACAGAGGAAGAAGGGATAAGGAAGGCTGATACAATAGGGTTGTTGTAATCACTCTTCTGAATATAGGACTATGGTTGTGTTCCACTACTCAAAGTGTCAATGATATTGTGCATTTATTTGTTCATTCTGATGCTTGTTATGTTGAGTAGATTAGTTACAAATTTATACATGTTTGTTACGGATTCTTACATTAATTGTCAGAAATATATTTTTTGATTGGTTTGCTTCGTTCTTTTGTGTAGGAATCATCTTGGAGCTGGTCACGAGGAGTTCTTCTTACCGCACAGAGATCCCCGAGCGAATCTAGAAAGAACCAAAGGTGATCCTTTCTCCATATCATGTCAATATGTGTTAGATAGATGAACATGTGTGTAACATGTACCTTTTGTAGATAACCTTACAGTCTATTAGAAGTCTTGGGAAGGTTTTCGAGGGTAGTTTTCATCCCGTGCATTTTACCCCATAGCAGTTGTTGCACTCATCAATAATAGTGCTACATTGCAGCTTGTACAAAGTTCCAATACGAACTCTCTGCATCAATACCAGTGCTTCCTAAACCATTTTGCAGGTATCCTTCTTAAACACTGTTCTTACACCTACATCATTCAACTTGCTTACAGAAATCATATTTCTAGCCAATGTAGGAATATGTAGAACGCCCAGAAGTGTTCTAACCCTTCCACCTTGCAACTTCAACTTTATTTTTCTGTGACCAACGAATATAGACTTCCTGTCATCCGCCAAGAAGACATCACTACCATCATATTTCTCATGCTCGCAAAACCACTCTCTATGGGGAGTGAAGTGAAAGGATGCATTTGAGTCAATCAACCATGCCTCATGATCTACATGTGTACTTAAAGAAGCCAAGTACACATCCCCTCCTTCATTTGAGGTGGTTTTCGCCTCTACAGAAGGAGCATCATCAGATCCCTTTCCCTTATCAGGAGCTTTAGATTTATAATCCCTTTTGTAGTGCCCTTCCTTTTTGCATTTCCAGCACACCACCTTTATAGGTTTTCCTAAAGATTTAGATCTCCCTCTAGATTTAGATCTCCCACTCAATGACTTATTTTTTTTTTCTGTTTTGAGACCGTCCTCGTATAGATAAGGCATCACCATTTTGGATCTCCATATTTTTTTGTCTCATCTCCTCCATCAGTAAGGATGAGACTATTTCATCAAACTACAAGGCAGTTGTATTGCTACCTATTTCAATAACTAGACTATCCCACGAATCTGGTAGAGAACACAACAAACTAATGCACTTATCTCCATCTGAAATTTTAATATCAACAGATAATAACTAACTTACCATAGTATTAAATGCGTTCTGGTATTCTGTCACCGAGTCTCCATCTTTCATCCTCAGGTTATACAGCTTTTTCCATATGAACAGTTTATTCACCAGAGACTTAGATTGGTACAAAGTCCCAAACTTGTCCCAAAAATCCTTCGTCGTAGCTTCCCCTGATACATTCAGCAATATTGAATCTGAGACACACAATCGTATTGTGATGTTAGCCTTCCAATCCAACTTCTTTCATTCTTCATCGGACACTCGCATTGGTTTAGTACCTGGATCTACCACGATCCACTAATCTTTACCCACCAACAGATCCTCCATCTTGGGTTTTCACAACTCAAAACTCTGACCATTAAATTTCTCGATATCCATCTTTCCACTACTCGCCATCTTCTTTCACCACCAGAATCGATCTCGCAAATCTCCCACTGAACAGGGTCTACCACAAGCTCGAACAAAACCCGTCAGCAACAAAAGCCTCCCCTTGAAGCCAAAAAAGCTTTGATACCAAATGTAGGTTTTAACCCTGTACAAAAATTACCTACATACGAATTCTAAAACACAAAAATAAAAAATGCAAGAGCGTAATACATAAAACACATAAACACAAATATTTTCCCCTGAATCCCAAAACCGAGACTACTAGCTTGATTTTTCATTATGTTCATTTCAATGTTACAATGCATATTTATACATGCTGAAGCATCCAAAACCATGGACCGAAAACCATTGCGTCGAAAACCATGTGTGGAAAATCATGCATAAAACCATAGGTAGGTCAACCCAACCTAATATAGGGTCCAGAAACCATATAGCACCCCTCAAACCCCCTGTGACTCCCCCCTGCTACGCAATCAGCGCAACGAAAGGGGGGGGCTCTGCCCCCCTTCTAATCCCTCGGTTCACTATGTGGGCTAGTCATGGAAAGAATAACACAACCAAACATTTAACTCATACTTCCATGAGTTTGTCATAGAGTGGGTTTACCTGCACCCCTCAAACCCCCTCTGACCCCCCCACTATCCAATCAACGCAATGAAGGGGGGCTCTGCCTCCCTTCTAACTGCCTGGTTAAATACGCAGGCTAGTCATGGAAAGAATATAACACAACCCAACAATACGAAGGATTTGTTTTGCAGCACCCAAATGCTTCATTGAAAATGAGTTCTCCAATTTTCTTTTGAGCAAATTTATTTCCTGCATGTTAGAACCTGCAACAAGCATGTCATCTAAATACAATAACAATATAATATAGTTGTCATCATTTTTCCTTTTGAGATAAACACAATGATTAGAGTGACAGCTAGTATAACCTTTTTCAGACATAAACCTATCAAATTTTAGATACCACTACCTTCGAGCCTGTTTTAAGCCATACAAGCTCTTATTCAAACTACACACTAATTTCTCATTCCCTTTTACCTCATATCCTTGTGGTTGCTGCATATATATCTCTTCCTCCAAATCCCCGTGGATAAAGGTTGTCTTTACATCTAACTGCTCAAGATGCAAATCTTCAGCTACTACTAGACTTAAAATAGTTCTGATTGAAGTCATTTTAATAACAGGAGAAAATATCTCATCAAAATCTATACCCTTTTTCTGTGCAAACCCCTTCACCACAAGTCTAGATTTATACATTTTTCTACCTCCATCTTCTTCCTTCAACTTGTAAATTCATTTATTTTGCAATGTTGTTTTCCCTACAGGTGACCTGACTAAGTCCCAAGTATGGTTATGTGTTAAGGATTCCATCTCTTCTTTCATGGATTGCTCCAAGTTCTTCCTGGTTTTTACATGCACTGCTTCTTCATAACATTCTGGTTCACCAAAATCAGTCAACAATACATAGTATAATGAAGGAGAGTATCGTTCAAGGGGTCTACTTATCCTGATAGATCTTCTAACACTACTTTTAGGTGTTTGAGGTGCTTATTGTTGTTGTGGTTGATGTTGTTGTTCTGGTTGTTAATCATTATGATTTTCAGGCACCATCACTTTTTCTGTGATCTCATGAGCCACTGTGTATTCTCTGTTTTCTTTTACTTGTTTCTTTTCCTACAATTGATCCTCATACAAAACCTTTTCGTTGAATATGGCATCTCTAATTCTAAAGATTTTGTGTTTTTCATAATCACAAAAGCGATAACCAAAATCATTAACACCATATCCAATAAAGGTACATTTCTTTGATTTTGCCTCAAGTTTTGTTCTATTTTCTTTATTAATGTGGACAAAGGCTTCACAACCAAAAGTCTTTAAAAATGAGTAGTTTACCTTTTTACCTATCCATGCCTCCTCTAGTATACCACCATCCAAGGAACTTGAAGGCCATCTGTTTATTAGTTAAACAACAGTATCTACAGCATCTACCCAAAATTGTAAAGACAATCATGCATGCAATCTCATGAACCTCGCACGCTCCATGATTTTCTTGTTCATCATTTTTTACACACCATTTTCTTGTGGTGTTCCTAGAAATGTCTTCTCTCTGTGAATTCCATTCTCTAAATAGTACCTATCAAAATATTTGCTGCAATATTCACCTCCATTGTTTGATTTGAGAGACTTCAACCTTTTTCCAGCCTCATTTTCAACCAAAGCTTTCCATTTTTTGAAAGTATCGAATACATCAGATTTATTTCGAATATAATAAATACAAGTTTTTCTGGTTGCATCATCAATAAAATTAACATAATAGCGACAACAACCAAGAGATGATACCTGAGCAAGTCCCCGTACATCTGTATGCACAAGCTCTAATTTCTTGTTCTTATTTTCCTTCCCAACTCTGAGGAATCTGTTGGGTCCCTATAATACTAGTGATTACCCCATTACTATTGTAGTTATACCCCTTATTAATATTGTTGTGCCCCTATTGTCCCCATATTGTTATTACTGTGCCCCATAGAATCCCTCTATTGTTATTTTTGTGGCTTTATATTATTATTTTAAGGTCAGCTGGGTTATATTGTGACTCCTTAGACTCCTATATATAGAAAGGAGGTTTTGTCATTTGAATCATCCAAGAATTTTTCATTTATGTAATGTAAAGGAGGTTTCCCCTTTGAAGAGGCTGAATTCTAAGGCATTGATCTATCTTTTCTATCTTTTCTTGAGCTGGTTTCATAACAGAATCTAACTCTCTTTTGTTTTCCATAAACACAATTCTCACAGAATTTTAAATCAACATGCTTCAAACTTGGCAAAAAAATTCTTGAGTGAAGAATCTGCATCCCCTTCTCACTCATGTGCCCAAGCCTATGATTCCACAATGGTGTATCTTCTCTTTTATAGGTTAAAGCATTAACGAAATTTGAAATACCATTGCATAAATACAATGTACCAACCTTTTCTCCTTTTGCTATTACTAGGATCCTTTACTGACCTTCCAAGTTTTATCTGTAAACGTAGTCACACAGCCTTCACCTCCCAACTTCCCTATTGAAATTATATTTTTCTTCAGATCTAGAACATGCATTTTTTCCTTCAATAGCCATTGATTTCCATTCCTATGTTTTATGAAAATTGTACCCATTCCAATCACTTTACAGGGTTTATCATCACCCAATCGAACATGACTAAAATCTCCTCTAACGTAATCATAAAATTGTTCCCTATCAGGTGTGGCATGGAATGAGGCTCCTGAATCTACCACCCAAACATCAATAATATTTTCTAATGAAAGAACCAAAGCATCTTTCAACACATCACCTATAACATTCACTTCATGATTGTTTTCTTGTTGCGCATCTCCTTCCTTTCCCTTCCAAGACTTGTAGTCTTCTTCAAGTGTCCTTTCTTCTCACATTTCTAGCACACTATCCCCGATTTGGACTTGGATCTACCTTTCCTTGACTTACTGTGATATCCTGGGCTATTTCCTACTTCCATTTTTCTTCCCCTAGTCTCTATAGTCAAAGCATTACCTAATATCTCACCAGAGCTTTTCCGTCGCATTTCCTTGCTAAGGATTGCACCGACAACATCATCAAACTTTAAAGTAATAGATCCAGAGACAGAGTTACTAATGTGTTGGGCATGGGATCCCCCCAAGGCAAGTTTTGGGGCTTAAAGCCCAAGTTTTGACTAAGTCCATTATAAATACTGCAAATTGTGGGCGCGGAGCACGAAGTTGTAATAAAGTCATATGGTTGTCCGCCCTCATATTTGTAATGTAATGTCGGTTTGAGAGATCTACCCATGGTCCGAGAACGATGGGATTTTATAAGTGTAAAGATATCTAATCAAATAGAGAGATGGAATGATGATCATGCAATAGAAGCATAGCAGACTATCTGAAGTGTTAAGTCTAGTTTTGGGTCGTAGAGTAGGAGAAGGCTCTACAGCTGAGTGTGCATAGGCCTAGTAGTCCGTAGCTGAGTGCTCGGACCCCTGTTGCTGAGTGCGCAAGGTAGGTTGAGTCTGTAACCATTGGAAGCATTAATAAAGATAAGTTTTACCATATTTATGTGTATCTTTTCTTGTTTATGCATTGAAGTATATTGGGTATGAATAGCAAGTTTATTGTTTGTTTATTGTGCGAACTTATATGAATGTGCTGAATAAGTTAATCTAATAGAAGGTATATGTCTACGCGAAGATAACTAATTTTTATAAGAAGATGAGTAAGATCCACGGTGTGATTTGGGGAAAGAGTGTAGATCATTGCTCCAGCAGCGCAAAAGCCCCACAGCCCCTGGTTAGGGCTCCGTGAAGGCGAATATAACAAGACGCGAAGGCCCCGTAGGTTAGGGAAGTGTGTGAATAACTTGTGTGAAGGTATTCATAGTTGGACTAAATCAACCCCTCAGACATCTTAAGGGTGCAGAAATCTAGTTCCAGCATCCCTCCATACTGCTTCAGGCGAGGCCTCAGTCTGCACTCCACAGACTATTGTCGAAAAGGCCAGTAGTACAAGGATTTGTTTGGCTAATTAACCTTGAACCTTGGTCATGCCCCAACAAGCCAACAAATGGTTCTGTTGCTAGGACCGGAATCTGCATAGAGATGTCTGATGTCATATCATTGGAATCCAACTAAGAAAGAAATTGAAGATTGGTTGGACAAGAGAATTGACGAATTCGTGGCACTGGAGAACAAGAATCCATGACTATCAAAAGAAGAGTGGTTATAGTATTATCTATGCACAGATATCTATGAAATTTTCTTTGCATATTTCCCTACTGAGTTGTACTAGTGGATTGCGAAGTTAGCAGATAGCCAAGGAAGGTACAAGCTCAACAGTCCTATTGTGTGGACCCTAGAGTTGGTATGTAGATTGTAAGCATTGGAGGATAATATTGCACATGCCATTGATCATTGGCTCGATCGAATTATAGGAGGATTCATTACTAAGTTCGTGGTAGATACTTTAGTCATCTATAGCGAGGCGGAGCGACGCTTCCTCAAAGGGCCGTGAGGTAAGTACGTTAAGTTTCTAAACACTTGAATTAAAATTCTACTATGTGAAAAGTGAATTATGCAAATACATTGATGTTTGGGGCTACACAAAGTGGGAGAATTTACATAAACAATGGTAGTGCGGAACTAGAAACTAGCCCCTTGATTTCACCTTCACGAGGGGACAAGGAGGAGCTCGCGAAGGTCTCACCAAGAAGTGAAATAAATTTGATAAGGTAGAGGATTCCACGCATACCAACCCCACCCACACCACCACCAGTTTCACCACCTTCAACCCCATCTTTTCCCATACCACCTCCACAACCACCATGAAGCAATATGGCAAGTGCGATAAATTTTTCGGTGTTCAAAGAAGTAGGAAATGAAGATCTGGACCAATTTTGGTTTGTGATAAAAGATATATGGGAAGCATAGAAAGTTACAGATGATAATATAAAGAAAGAGATGTTGGTCAGTGCTTTGCAGGATCGTGTGCTAACCTGGTATATTAGGCATTATAATGACAATCTGAATGCGGGGATCACAGATGCCCAAATTGCACTGAACAGAGAGTTTAGCAGGTCGAAGTCAGAGGTGCAGTTGATCATAGGTTCAAGGAGATCATGATGCTACTATGCGAGACCCAATGGGAATTAGATCAGAGACTAAAGTTCACTATTCACGAAGTTAATATGACTTTGATGGATGGACAACACCGTGAATAGTTTGTAGCATCGTTAATGCCACATTTAAGGAACATGTTGTCACAACAAAGGTTAATGACTCAGTCAAAGGTCTTGGAGATCGCGATGGGTTGCATGAGACCCCGATACAGGATCCTAACCTAGGATTACAAAAGATCCATGCATAGTTGAAAAACTTATGCCTGTAGATACAAAGTCTGAAATAGGACAAGACAGCGTGCCTGGAAGTGCGTGAAGACGTATGGTGTGTTAAGTGTAAGGGTCAAGTTCTGACAAGGACCACTACCCAGTGTTTGCAAATTACCTCGCAGGAGGAGGACTAATGCTGATAATACCAGAGGCACAAGCAGGACCTAGCGTAGAGCCTACTTTGTGGTGCACAATTTGTCAAATAGGAGGAAAGCATGCTACGGAAAACTGCCATTTGTTGTAGAAGTACATGTAGAATTCGCAATAGTTGTTTTGTAATTTTTGTAGATTGGTTGGAAATGATGAGCGCACCTGTTGAAGTTATGAGTTGATGATGGATAGGACTCCCACCTACAGAGTTCAGGCCGAAATGCGGCCCCTTGATTAGAATGCAAGAGTGGCATGAACTGGATTTCAAGGGTGTGGTTGAGCCTGAGGTGGGGGAGGACCTGGAAGAGGTCACAAACAGCTGATATGTTACAATTGCGAGGGGCCATGACATTATGCCCATGATTGTATGAATCCTACGTGTTCATCATGTCTGTATTGTACCTTTTTTGATCATGAGATGGAGGATTGTCCCACACTAATAGCGAGGTTGTGCAACAAGGGAACACTCCAACCTCCCCCAACTCAGAACTTGCAAATGATGAGGTCTGAGCTATGCTAGGAATACCCTAATGTGAACATTGTGCTTTGAAGTGGAATTATGACAAGGGATGATAAAGGCAAGTTGCCAGAAGATAGTACTTCGGTTTGCAAGGCTCTAACAAAAGAACCAGAGCTTGATTTGGAGCGCACTCAGGAAACCTTTATGGAAGCTAGGAAGAGCTTTGTTGATGCCTCCACTTCAGGAAGCAAAGATAAGTTGTAGCTAGAAATGGACCCATCAATGCTCAAGACGTTCCTAGAAACATGCATGAAGCTACTGTGTGACAGCAAGGCTGTAAAGGGATTGAAGGAACTCATAAATAAATGCGTTGGGACTGCACCAAGAGAACTGCGCGTAGTCTGGAAAGAATGAGATGAAGATGGGAAGAGAAATGAGATTGACCGTACAGATTGGAGAATATGAGATGGACCAAGTGATTCTGGATTTAAGATCATACGCGAACGTTTTTCCAAATTAGACGTGGGAGCACATGGGAAGGCCTACGCTACAATGGTCTCCTATCTAGTTGCGAATGGTGAACCAGCAAAAGATCATACCTATGGGGAGATTGTAGGGAATCACTATGGATATTGAAGGAGAAAGTGCACTAGTAGACTTTGAAGTGATAGAGATTGTTGATGACAACAATCCCTACCTTGCACTATTAGGAATATATTGGGCCACTAACATGAATGGGGTGATAAATCTGAAGAAGCGCAAGATGATTTTTGAGAAAAAGTCTTTGCACATAGTCGTACCTTTGGACCCTATAGAAGAATCGCACTGCACGAAGCCACTGAGTGACTATGAAAGTGATGGCAGCTTAGACTACATCTACAAGATAACCACGCAAGAGAAAGACTAGGTAAATCCCACCGAGAATGGACAAATCTCATGGGAGCATGAAAGATCCTGTACGTCGGATTCAGATGGAGAGATAGAGCGATGGAAGAACTGGTTGCACGAGGTGACCACACTGAACTGTAATATGATGACAAGATTGTTGCACTGTGTATCGACAGAAGTGAGGGATCTACCTACTTATGATGGGTTAAGCGAGGTAGATGCTTTCCTGAATAGATTTGAAAGAGAGATGATGTAACAACAACATTTCAAGGCTTTGAAATGGGTACTACGCATTATGCCGCTAGGTGGTGTGGTACGCACCAAGGAAGCTTTGAGGACTATCGCATATGTAGGAGAATGATGCGCATGCATTTTGGGGAGCCTCAAATGTGACTAACAGACAAGAATGATGGATGGGATAATATGTTCACGCATCTATCTAGGTGGGTACATGCATATGGTAAACAACCTGTGCGGATGCACAAGGACTTCACATTTGGGAACCCAGTCAATACACAGGTGTTGGTGAGGCAATTGTGAAAACAGTTCTTCCAGTTGGGATGATGAACTCTGGAAAGAACAAGTGTGCAAAAGGTTACCCACACATAAGCCTTTAACGAAGTGTGTGAAGCACTGAACTGGGTATATAATGCGCAACGTAGTGATTGGGACTTGCCCGTACTACTAGTTCTATGGGCCTATAGGACAATGTGCAAGAAATTGATGGGGCAGACACCTTTTATGGTGGCATATGGAAAAACCAATGTAGTCCCAATAGAGTATAGTATGCCTAGTCCACGCATAGTAGCGCTGATAGATATGACAGTTCGTGGAGCCTTGGAAGAAGGAATAGCGTAGCTAAATGAAGAAGAACACTTGGGACCTAAGGAAGAAATTTGATAGGGTGATCTTAGGCTCCAAGAAGTCATGAAAGAACGGGTGCAACTAAGGGATAAAAGCACTCTTGTGGAAGCAGAAGTCAAGAAGCTTGAGGAAGAAATAAAGAAGGCTTTTCTCGATAAGAAAATTAGGGTGATAAAACAAAGTGCACATGACTATGGTGACGAATTTGGGGACTACTACCAAGAGATGATCAACTTGATGCCTTGGATGGGACTGTATGTTGTTAAGGAGGTCACAAACAAAGGCGCGGTGCAGTTGGTAAAGCTAAATGGAGAACCTTTCCCAAGCAAAGTGAATGGTAATCGATTGAAGCCATACACGGGTGGCCCAACTATCTAACTAGCTAACAGAAGCACAGTCTTCATGCTCCAGGTAGTTGAAAGAAGGCGCGAGACTATAAGTAGATGTAAGGCACAGAGGAACAGATATAGGGGAGTAGATCTGACACCGTGGTCTCGAAACAACGTGTATAAGAGATATAGCATGCAGTCGCTCAGTACGTTGCTGACCTTGCAGCTGTCCGAGCAGAGTTGGGAGGTCTCCATGCAAAGATGTCTGCATCAATAGAGTGACTCGAGAGAAAATCATGATGTTTGTGCTGGGGGCCTATTTGGTGTGGGATCCCCCCAAGGCAAGTTTTTAGGCTCAAAGCCCAAGTTTTGACTAAGTCCATTATAAAGACTCCACGAATTGTGGGCATGGAGCGCGAAGTTGTAATAAAGTCATAGGGTTTTCCACCCTCATATTTGTAATGTAATGTTAGTTTGGGAGATCTACCCATGGTCCGCCGACCATGGGATTGTATAAATAAAGAGAGGCTCTAAGTGTAAATATATCTAATCGAATAGAGAGATGGAATGATGATCATGGAATAGAAGCATAGTAGAGTATCTGAAGTGCAAAGTCTATTTTTGGGTCGTAGAGTATGAGAAGGATCTGCAACTGAGTGCACATAGGCCTAGTAGTCCGCAGCTGAGTGCATAGACCCCTGCAGTTGAGTGTGGAGGGCAATTTGAGTCTATAACCGTTGGAAGCATTAATAAAGAGAAGCTTTACCATATTTCTATGTATCTTTTGATGTTTTATGCATTGATGTATATTGGGTATGAATTGCAAGTTTACTGTTTATTTACTTCGCAAACTTATATGAATGTGCTGAATAAGTAAAACTAATAGAAGGTATCTTTCTACGTGAAGATAATTAATTTCTATAAGAAGATAATTAATATCCATAGTCTGATTTGGGGAAAGAGTGTAGATTGTTGCTCCAGCAACACGAAAGCCCCACAGACCCTGGTTAGTGCCGCAGGAAGGTGAATATAACAATGCATGAAGGCCTCACAGGTCAGGGAAGTGCGCGAAGTAACCTGCGTAAAGTTATTCACAATTGCACTAAATCAACCCCTCAAACATATCAAGGGTGCGGGAATCTGGTTCCAGCATCCCCCCATACTGCTTTGGACGAGACCTCAGTCCACGCTCCGCGGGTTATTGCTGAAAGGGACAGTAGTAGAGGGATTTGTCGGGCTAATTAACTTTGAACCTCGGTCAAGCCCAAACAAGCCAACATAATGGCCATAACTAAACCATTCCAAATTTCTGGCAATGAGCACAGAAATAACAGAGCCCTAAATTCATCATCAAAAGTTACCCCTACAGAACATAACTGAGTGGTAACTGTATTAAATCCATTTAAATGATCAACAATAGATCCACCGTCTAACATCTTCATATTAAATAAACAACTCATAAGAAATACCTTATTTGAGGCTGATGGTTTTTCATATAGTTTGGCTAATGCTAACATTAAACCCTATGTTGTCATTTCCTTTGAAATATTAAAGGATACCGATGCTGCTAGGCATAGTCATATTGTTCCAAGTGCCTTTCTATCGAGAATATCCCATTATGTTTCTGTTATACTCATCAGCTTCTTTTCCTTTCCGCTCAATGGTTGGTATAGATCTTTTTGGTATAAATAATCTTCCATCTACATCTTCCATAGCTATTAGTTTTGACCGTTAAATTTTTCAACCCTAAACCTACCATCTTCCACCATTTCTCCCACTTGAACCAGGAATCCTTCTCTCCTGTGAGTTTACCAGCCAAATTGACTTTCGGCTCTGATACCAGTTGTTAGAAAAATATATATTATAGAGCAATGGAACACATAAAATATATTGCAACAATATAAACATAGAAAACACATAAAATAATAGAGACACAGATATACATAGTTCACCCAATTTGGGCTACATCCACAGGAAACAGATAGTCCTTCCTTTTATATTATCCAGCAAACTTAAGAGATACAACCTACATTATATCTGTTGTAATTCCCTCTTTTCTCTCACACAATCTCTTTTCTCTTTCTCACTCAGAATATTGATCTTCATAGACGCAATACAATTCCCTCATATATAGTGAGGTGTTGCCTCCTAGGGAAAAAAAACCCTAAATTAAACATGATTTATAACGTCAGATCTCCACCTAATGAAAGGCCCAGATTGACTATGAAATTAAAACATTTTACAAGGAAATTTTACATCTATTTTTAGCTTCGGGGGGCGCTGCCCCCTCGGCAGGGGGGCTCCTAAATATCGTTGTCGCCCCCCATCCCCCACCCGAACCCCCCTTCCAGTGAAAATATTATGGGTGGGGTTGCTGCCACATTATGAATTGGGGCCCAATGCAGTAATAACTCTGAATAAAGAAGATAATCAGGCTCCACACCCAACACCTGACAGATAGCACACCACAACGCGGGCCCTGTACTTGGCCTTGCTTGAGCTTCCAACCTTAAAGGCATCAACCCTCCTCCTACAACATAATTCACAAAGACATGACAGTGATCTTTATCATGGCCCCAGATCTTACATTTCAGACAACGAACTTCTTCACACACCTTTGGCCAAGCCGCTCTATCTTTCTTTAGAATTTGGAACTCTAGGCAAAGATTCTACAACTCCACGTGCATCAGTGGAACTCCCAAAGAATCATCTAGAATCAGTGTCTCATGCAGTCTCATCACAATATCTAGGGCTTTTGCCTAGGTCCTAATATTTTTTGGTGATAAACCAACCCTTAAATGAGGAAAGAGTGAAGCCACAAACCATTCGCAGTGCTGCCCATCCGTAAGATTCATGTTAGCTTCGCGGATCTTGCATTTTAATCTCTGATCCAGCTCCTAGAGTGTTTCACCCGTCTTCATCATAATTTCCTTGAATCCAAAGATTGATTCCAATTTAGGCTTGGGCCTATTGAATTCCTTATTCAGCGTAGTCTAAATGTCTACCAACGCAGCTGTCGGGTTATTGGTGCAGTACTTAATGTACCATGTTAGCACGTGATCCTGTAAAGTAGTAACCAGTGTCACTTTCTTCATCTAATCCTCTGTAATATTTTGGGTTGTCCACATGGCCTTTGCAATGAACCAAAATTGGTTCGGGTCCTCATTTCCCAAGTCCTTGAAAACGAGCAACTTCACTGCATTTGCCATATTGAACGGTGGCGGAGGTGGAGGTTGTGTGGGTGAAGTTGTATGCTATGGAGGTGAAGATGGAGGCGGTGTCAGAAGATGGGGTATTCATGGGAACCCTTGCCTTATTAACTAGACAGTGTTGCGCAGTGAAGCCTATGATGCTCCTTCGTCATCACTCAAAGGAGGCTCAATAAGTGGGCTATATTCAGGGCTTGTTCTCCCTCTATCCTTGAATAACTTTCCACTTCGCCTAGCTCCAAACATCAAGGTAATTTCATAACCCGCTTTTCACACAAGGGCATTTTAATCCAAGTATTCAAAGATCTTAAATACTTACCTCATGGTCCCTTGAAGAAGTGTTGCTCTGCTTCGTTGTCACTGACCGACGTATCGACTATGAAATATGTCACAAATATTTTGATGATATGATTAAGCCAATGATCTATAGCACACACAATCTTATCTTCAAAGGCTTCTAATATCCGCACTAACTCCGGGTTCCACAATATTGGACCATCAAGCCTCCACCTTCCCTAGTCGTCTCCTAATTTAGCGATCCACTCATATATCTCAATCTGGAAGGAATAGAAGAAAATTTCATGTAAATCTGTGTATTGGTACTTGTCCAACCACTGTTCTTTCATCAATCGTGGATTCATATATTCTTGCGCCGTGAATTCGTGGATCTTTCTATCCAACCACTCCACAATTTCTTTCTTTGTTGGATTCCAGTGATGCAACATCACACAACTCTTTATGGAGATCCCTGTCTTGGAAATGGAACCATTTGTTGGCTTAGTGGGTCATGACCCAAAGTAATATGGGGAGATTTTGGAACCAAGTTTCTGCACCTAGAGATTAGTGTAATGTCATTTTGTGCCCTAAGCCTGCCTTCATGCAAATCAATAAGCCTTTAAGGCTTATCGATAGAACTTCCTTTAACCAACCTCTAGACCTTCATGAAGGTCTACGACTGTCTTTCACTGACCCTAAACAAGTGAATCAAACACTTACACGCCTTTGTAATTACCCTTAGTTTTGTATTTACCCAAATTAGCTTAAGTGTCTGATAAAATTAACATGTAACAAGATATTCTTCGCATAAACAATTATTATTACTTGCATTTATATGACAATGTAAATCATGTAAAATCATGCATCAATACAATGTTAATTCATAAACCCATCATTTATCATAACATAATAGCGCATCCATTCATAACATAAATAAATAGACAAAACATAGGAATTGCTAGAATAATCTCTTTATTAATGCTTATGTTCTTCTTACAGACTCAAGACTTTCCTACGCACTCAGTTGCAGGGGTCCACGCACACAGCTGCGAACTCTACTCTAGGCCTCTATGCACACAACTGTAGAGCCTCTCTTCTCCTATAAGACTTCTTTGCTCTTACTCTTAATGACCCATTAAATTCATTTATCTTTACCCTCTTCAAGCCTTAGACTCTCTAGGACTCTCCTACTTATAAAATCCCATTGTCCGCGGACCATGGGTAGGTCCATACAAGCCGAAACAACTTACATAATAGAATGGTAAAACCCTTTATGACACTTTACCATCTACATGCTCCGCGAGCACATTTTGCAGAGACTTTATACTTTTTACCATAAAACTTGGGCTTTGTTTCCCAAAACTTGGGCTTTTGCCCCAAAATTGACCCAAGGAGACCCTATCCCAACATGCTCAGAGCCATCATCCCACCTTGCAACCTTGCTTCCTCTCCTAATCACTTGCATCCGAAATGACCATGTGTCATGGTATACTAGGATTTTTTTGGATTTGATGTCATCTCATCATGAGTGACTGTAGGTACAGGTACACCAACAAACATGGCGCGACAATGAATGGGATGAACGAACAGAGCACATGCATAAGGACAGGTTCACCAACGAATGAATGAATGATGCATGCGAAGAGTTGTGCTCATGAACGGATGATCATGCAAAGATGTGTTCACGAACGGACATATGAGAAAACATGCAATATGTGCTCACAGATGGACAGATGGACGAACATGCACCTTTCGCGAACAAATGAGCCTATCAAGCCTTCCAACATACAAGCAAGGAGTAACGTGCCAAAGAAACATTAAGAAAACCAACAACCATCAAAGACTCTGCACACTTTTCCATGCGAAGGTGACACTATGATACACCATGAAGACATCCATCACCCAGCAACATTGCAGCTCAACATGCACTCCAGCAGTAGCATGAATGTACCATTACTATCATGTCGAGTCATGTCATGAATCATGTTGTCCACATCTCCATTATGGGCCATGTTGTCAAATCAATGTAATGTAAAATGGAAGTCCAAGAGACCCACTTGTTGTACAAAGAGTCATGTAAAGCTGAAAATTCATGGAAGTTAAACAATCATGAGGGTAATTGAACAACAAGGGTCAATTTCACCCTTTCCTATAAATACCTCCTCATTTGTACATTCAAAGGAATTTTCACCTCAGCTCCTCCCACGTAGCCAAGAGAGTCTGTAATATTTTCTTTGAGGAGTAAGTAGTGGCTACAATGCCCTGCACTCAGGGTTAGTGATGTATGGTGTATTGATGTGTCTTGGAACTTTCGATTAATTTAAAATTCTGCTAACAGGCTAACACTTTTTCTCGCATGTATTATAACTATTGTAAGACTAATCTTGAACATTTGTAATGCACATTTATTTAACCTGTGTTGAACACTTGAGCTTATTTCACTTGTTATAATACATAATCTATTAATGAAAATGTACTGTATATGTTGTTAACATTGTCTCGCCCATGGTGGTTACCTCCCCAGACAACAGACAAAACCTTCACATAAAACTTGTTGTAACAACCATTACACTCGTGCAGACTCATCTGTTGAGTGTTGTATGTGTTATCTTACCTTGTGTGTTGTGACTACCGCATCCATGTGGACTGCTCCTCCGGAAGATGTGCACGTCCTATTGTGTTGTGTGTTCCTAGCCAAGTTGGGACTTCATCCAAACCAACTTGGGGCACACTCCCATCCTCTCCCTCTATAGTGAAAGAACCATTGACACAAGTATGCTAGCAATCACCAGGCATGCAAACATCACTTCTCGAAGATTATGCAGACCACTCTCATATGCTGACAAGCAAGAGTTGAGGAAAATCCTTAAGACAATGGAAACTGGGCCATCATACCATATGGGAATCCCACACCAAATGGTGTGAGATCTAGTTGGGATTTCATACCAAGGTGATCCCCTGAACGTTGGCAAGTCTACCACCATCAACATTTCTGGCACTAGAAGGAGGGAAGCCAGTTGTATATGGTTGAATATCCCCTCACACTCAATCATCAACCATCTGGTCAAGGTAGTAACTTCCACTGCTGCTCACCTACACGTGACTCTACAGTTGGTTACTCCTCACCTCTCAAGATTGAACACAAGATACTGTATCATCAACTCCGCTCCATCAGTCCCATCACTCACCAGTTTGTGAAAGTAGTTGGACCGATCCCTTGCATACAACATTTTCCATATGCATCAAGAAAGCCAAAAGCCACTCCTATAAAAGTTGTTGTATCATAAGTGGAAGATGTAGTCCTTGCCACACTTGAAGGTCTGCCAGAAGCTATTGAAGATGGAGAGGAACCTCCGGTCTTTCAGCAAGGTGAACAAGACACTCTTGTGATCTTAGGATCGAACTCTGGTATAGGAGGCCAAGGGGAAGGTAGTATAGGAGGCAAAGACGAAGATGAACCAATGGACTTAGAGCCAAAACCATCGGATTCTGAAAGAGAGGAGGCAGATGAAGAAGAAGAAGAAATGGATAACCCAAATATTGAATCGATGACTCAGGCACCATTGTCTCTCCTGACTATTCTGCACAAGATGTCGAAGTGAGCAGAGAGAATGAACATTAGGTTCAACCTTGATATCACGATGAAGGCATAATACCACTTGGAAAAATTCTACCTTTAGCTGCAGACCCTTGAGATATGGTATGATGACATAGCATGTAGATTGTTCCCATGTACCTTGGATGGTCGCGCAACTACATGGTATCACATCCTTCCACCAAACTCTATACAGAACTGGGGTGCATTCAAATGCATCTTCCTTGGAAATTTTGTTGATGACAAGACCCCAGCCATGCTACTCAAAGAATTGGGAAGCCTCAAGATGGAGGGAAAATAAAAAGTGAAATATTTCAATTAGCGGTTTATACGCATGTTGAACAAGTTTTCATCGGACACTAAACCTCATGACTCCATAATGGTTGATTACTACACGTTTGTAGTGCTAACCAGCATTACACAGTTCATCAAGTGAGATGTGAAACCAACACTCTTAGAAAGCTCTAATGAGGCTATTTCTATTGAGAAAGACCTGCGTGCAATTGGAGTCATCAAGGACGACAAATCAGAAAAGGACTCCAAAGATGTGAGTAGGAAGTCCCAAGCGATGGCGAGCAAGGGTAGATACAAGGAAGCAACTGACATTGAAACCCTCACTTGCCTCATCAAGAACTTGTCCACGAAAGTGTCCAAGCTCAAACAACAAAAAAAGGTCACATTTGCAAGCAACCATCCGCCCAAATAGAGAGAGGCAAATAGCTCATTGAGAAGCTCATCAAGCAACAATCGGTTCACTTCAAAGACTGCACAGAAGCCTGTGTTCCAACTTGAACAATGTGCAGATCCTAAGTTATGTTGCCTCTACAAAGAACATCACTGCGAGAACTCTTGTTCAGACTCTGTTGTAGCGGCTACAACCACCCTCCAAAATTTTTCCTTAGCTTCGTTTTGGAGCCCCCTACCATCCTTTCACAGCAGCATGTCTTGCTTGATCAAGTACACAAGATTCAGTGTTTTTCTTGCAAAATGAAAGCTTTTCCATCAAAGCTTGTTCCATTCCCCTCATCGGTTTTTCTTCCAGACTTGGTCCAGCTACAAGCAAAGCAGATCCCTCAAGAAATTGCACAATTCTGAAGGTAAGCTAGCCTTCCCTCTAAAAATTGTACAATTCTCTCAGGAAGCCTATTGGGATCTAGAATTGTGCAAATCTACCATCCAAGCTTCACCCAGAAAAATCTGTAATTCCTCCCAACATGGCTGCTCAACCTAGAAATTGCACAATTCTGGGCAGCAGTCAGGTGCTCTGCCCAGAAATTGCACAATTCTAGGTCGTTGTCACGTGCTCTACCCAGAAATTGTGCAATTATGGGTAGCAGTTAGGTGCTCTACCCATAAATTGCACAATCTCTCTGGGAAACCAGCCTAGCTCCCTCCTAGAAATGTGCATTTGTTCCTCCGAGCTGAGCAGACTGTTGCATGTGTAGTTGATTTGACCGGTTCCCTCTAGGACCAAGCAAAACAGATTTGCATGCATGTCCTACTCCTCCCAAGGCATCCCTTATTTTAGGAATCTATTTTTAGCAGCTGGAGGTTACATGCAAAGATCATTTCAAAAACCTCCCACCAAGTGTTTCTTTCCCTATATTTGTGGCATGTGCATCACAACCTTGATTATATCAAAACTCATCAACCAAACATTGCAAAGATCATTCCTCACATTGATCTGATAGCTCTGACATCCCACATTACATCTAGGATTCGTCGGCACATTTAGCTCGGTTGTTTTGCGGTAAGCACGCTTTTCATGTTTCACACTGCGTTTCTCTCACTTTTTGTGTTTCTCTTCGTATGAAAGTTGTCTGCTTGTACTACTAGCTTGTACTAGTATCGTTTCAGTTTTCGTTAAAATCTCACTGTTGTCACATGCATGACACTGTTTTTTCATGTAAGGTCGTCGTTGTAGTGACTCACTTCACACACATGTATGCCTTCCTGTTTCCTAAACTTTCTATTTGCATGAATGATCATTCACTCTTCATTTCACTCATCTCACCATGCATTCAGACTTCTCATGTTTCCATTCGCCCGTCAACTGAAATGGGCTTCCTTGGCCAGGACCGTGCCTTGCCCGACTAACACTATGCATTTCTGGAAGTGAAGGCTCTGCCTTCCCTCCAGAAATTGTGCAAGCCTAGCTAGACCCTGACCTCCAGGCTTACATTGCATAATTCTTGGAGAGAGTGTCCCATTGGCCCCAGAAACTACACAATGCAGTTTGCTGGTTGCATTTCACTACTGACTGAAATTGTGCATTACGTAGTTTTAGTCCTCGACAGGCTAGGCCGGACTGTGCCTTATGCAGTTCCAATAGTTAGCTAGCCTCCTCGCAGCCCAAATTGTGCCTTGCGCAGTTTTGAAAGTCAGTCTCCCGACCTCCTAATGGAAATTGCACAACCTTCATGATCAGTCACAAAGGTATGTTGTAAGTCAACTCTCAATTTTGTTTTGTTTTTCGACTAACAGATTTCTTGCCATAAGTGTTTCCATGTCTCCATGTATAGTAGGTGTTCATCTACCTCTCAGCAATACATGTAAAATGGTTTTCAGGAGAGCAGAGTCGAAGACACCATTGAGAGCACAACGTGGGTTGCAGCCAAGCAAGTGTTTATGAGCTTGCCTACCTATGAAGACATCAAGTTGTTTGTAGAAAAGGACATCAATATATGACAACAATAGCATCACAGTAAGTAGCACCATCAACAATAGCTAAAGGTAACATACCAGATGCAACGAACGTAATAGGAAGGTTATTGACAACACAGAGGTGGAACAAAGTTGCAAGCTCAAGAAGATCCAATTGTGATGAAAGCAACTTTGGAGACTCAAGCTATGATGTGATAGCATGACATGAAGATCACACAAAGACATAGAATGGAACAAAGAAGGAGTTACATGTGCTGAAGCAGTAACTCAAGGAAGAACAGGAGTTGCATAAATGAGAGAATGAGTTATAGTAGGAACAAGTACAACAGCGGGCGCAACATGCCCTCACAGATGAAACTATGCCCATAAAAGTTATAGATCCATCCTAGTAGTTGGCACAGAGTAGACATGGTGAGCATTGTTTTTGACACATGCAAGGGAATTTAGTAGCATGCATGTCATTGTGTGCTCAAATGCGATATAACCCATTTGGCACACTCACCGAGGCAAAGACAAGAAGCACACTGGAAGATCAACATGAACATTATGCATCAGTGTGTTTCCGATTCAACTGCACCCAAGAATGCCATGTGCATGTTACCAAATGAGTTGGGTGGAGGAGCCACACTAATGCACCCAAATGCAATGGAGGCAAGAGTTCACTTCAGCAATATGTCACCATGGAGTGCATGCACACCATCATGGATGACCAACCTTGGCATCAGCTCACGACCTTTTCCATCACAAGAATGACAAAGAGTTGGTCTCATCACAACAGAACGAGTGTTAGTGATGTCTTGCATGGCTTGCTCAAGCCATTTTGTCTCACATGGGTACATGTGCATTGTAATGTAAAGTCTTGTCAAGTGGAAGTTCAAGTGTCAATAGTTGGATGTAACAGTCAGAGAGTAGACAAAGAGTCAAGAGGGTAGATGAACTATCACAAAGGGGAATGTCAAGGGTCACCGCAACCTTTGCTATAAATAGAACCTCATAACTCATTGTAAAGGCTTTTGGTTAGCCAAGCTTCCGATAAGACTATCTTGGAGAGAGCTTGGACAATATTGTAATGAGCCTTGGCTTCTCCATTGTGTAAAGCGAGTATATCTCCTTGGAGGAGTAGGCAGTTGTGGCTGTAACATTCCATTTTCAGAGCTAGTGGTTAGACATGGATGTATTGTATGACTGGAACTTACATGTATTAATATAACAAAGCCATCACATTTCATGCATATGTTGTATTGTATTTTATGATATCTAGTTTACTCTAAACAATACATGTATTTGTTTCCTTATGCATGCATGTATGGACTTTTATGTGTATGTATGCATGAATATTTCTAAACTGTGTTGTTGGTTTAACCATCACTTTGGATTGCTAACTAACTTGCCTTCCATGTTGTGATGCATCTTTGCTCGTGTGTTCCCTTCTTAACTCTGTGTTATCACAAGTTTCCAAGGGGTGCACTCATCTCAACCCCCATGTGTTAGAACCTCTCATGCACCTTCCTTGGCTTGTTGCAGCTGTCACACCCATGCTACCAACAAAGACATTTTACTTGCCTCTATGCGAAATCAAGGTCAAGGCATTACCGTATGACCCACTGCTGGGACTCCTACACCAAATGGTCTAAGCTCTAATTGGGACTTCTTACCGACGAGTTCCCCTTACATGTTGGTAGGTCCAACGCCATCAAAATTTTGGTGCTAGAAGGAGGGGGAGATGACAATATGAGCCCTCATCATCCATTTTGAATCTTCTCACAGCTATCATGGATTTTCTTATAGTTCGCCCTCTGAAATGTCTATCCAACGGACATATCTTTCTCATGGAGAGGGATTTATGGGATCACTTGTCACAACTCAGTATGATGGTGAAGGTGAAGTGGCCTAACCTGAGCACTTAGATGACTTCCATGTGCTCATGCAGGGCATGGAATATTTTAATTAAATAGAGGTCTATTCATTTCTCGCACACACACTTCGTGACCACCCATCTCAATGGTTTGGCAGACTACCTCATAAGTCTGTGCACTCATTCAAGCAGTTCAACGATCTAATCAGATCTGTTTTGCACCATTTTGATCCTGAAGTGTTTGATAAAAAATTGTTAAAACAACGGTAGGCCCCACACGAATCACCTATTGAGTTTTCAGAGCACTTTTGTCTATTCATGTTTGAAGCCCCAAAAATTCAGATGAAATTTCTATATCTCATGGATAGATTCAAATATTGCCTTGTCCAATTTGGCAATCCTAAGAAGAAGTTCAAGCTTAAACCCCACTCAGCATACTTTGGTGATGGATATGTGCAATCACAAATGAATGTGATTGTTATCACAAGTGACTATCCACCATCCCCTCATCAAACATCTCAACAATCGTAGAGTGATGTGGGAGAGCATGCACACACATCTGTTCAACCATCACATCATCCCGACATTGCTCCTTCCGATTTTTGCGTAGACTTTGTTGTGGGTCGCATACCTCGTCACATGTATTTTGTACCTCAACCTCCATCTTTGAACTGGGATAATCCTTTGGATGACATTGTCTTGTGTTCTTCTATTATAGACTCTACACTTGTTTTGAACAAGGATCAATCTATCAACGGAGTTGCTGTTCCACAACCAATATGCGCTAACGTTCATGAAGAGCATGACTGGGATCTTGAACATCCACCGCTAGTAGAGGACCATCCCTATCTTTCCATACCTCCTTCATTTTTACCTAACCTCCTTGGTGATCCTACCATCACTAATTTTTCATGTGTATCTTTGTCCACGGAAGAACCCATTGTTGATCATATGCAGGACACACTAGATGTTAGTCCATCATCTAACAATGGAGAGGACTGATTAGTCTTTGAACATCCACTTGGTTTTTCATCTATATTTTCCAAAAACGCAGAGGATGAACATTCTTGCTTCTCATCTACCCCTTTGTGCGATTCATCGCATCATGATGATGCTGACCAACATCCTAGATTTTTTTATCTTGGTTGTCATGATCTCTCTACTTCTTCATCTGATCACGATGTTGATTCAATCATTGTTAATCTATCTAGGGCACTAGTCTACGATGATCCACCTGTCAACGAAGACACAAACCCCCCAAATTGTTGAGGTGCTTCAACCTGAGCTAATGGTTATGTCAAGCCCTCACTGTCTTGAGGCTGGTTTCACTTCTCATCTGGAAATTTTTCGAAAATTCAAGGCTCCTCATAACTCATATGTATGCATTGAAGATCAATATAACACTCATATTTCGTGTCCTCCACTTGAACTACACTATCCCATTGCTCATGCTTTGGAGGAATCTTACTCAGCAAGCACACTTGCGCAACCTAGGTGGTCTACCTTCCTCACGTATGCTTTCATGTAATATTCAAGAGTGTGTGTATGCTTAACATTTGCACGTAGTGTCACACAACATCATGGTATGTCCAAAAACTGCATGTCATGCACTTCCACTCATTTTTGTTTTGTGGATGCTTGTAGGCTCAGAATGTCTTTGTCTTCATTGTTGTATATTTCACAGATGCTGGTCCACATGACCGTGTTGATCGTAGACCATGCCTTCACCAACATGGGTCAACCAATGCACCAACCACTGCATTGGAAGTATCATTTCACGTGATCAGGTCCATGCACCATTATCTTTGGAGTAGGAATAGCATTTGCTTTCAGTTTGCTTACTTGCATGCATTTTTGCTCTCTTTATTTTCATGTTTGTTTGCATGCTTGCTTATTTGCTTACTCACATTGCTTTTGCATTTACTTCTACTTCTTCTTTTCTTTGTTGTTTGTTTGCTTATTTTCACTCATGGGTTAGTTTCACATGAAACCATGCATGACTCTTGAAACAAGCTGGGTAAAGTACAAGAGGCCTTTTGTAGATATCACTACTTGGTTATCTGCCATCCTACCTCTCTATGAAGAACTTGTTACTTTTAGTCCATGATACATTGATGGAAAATATGTATTGTTCGAAGTGAATCTTGGTGAAAACACAATGCTTGCGCATTAACTAGTGTCATCTACTATAGTCGGTTGTTTTTGGGTTAACCCTTGTTAGCTCAGTAAAGTAGAGTAAGGTGAGGGGGAATACCTTAACAAGAACATCAGAGGTATAATAAACTACTTCTCTATAGGAAAAACCTCTTATGCTCTCAATAAGTTAGGATCCCTCTTCTGCCTTTGAAATGAATAAGTGATATTCAAAGTAATGAAAAAATTAAAAAATTAAAAAAATTAAAAATAAATGAGAAAGAAGAGAAAGGCTTCTTGCACAGAAAGGTGATGCAAGTAACTCTATCGGGGTACTGACCGGGCTTGCTGGCAAGAGAGCCATGCTTGTGTTCCTATGTGACTCCACTATGGTACTGTCCATGCCTGCTAGTAGTCGAGCAACACCAAAGATGAAACTAAGACTCTGATGACTATACTGCTTGTGCATCAATATACACCTCAACCCCAATCGAAACTACTGTGTTTCCTTGCCTTGGAATGTGTGTCAATCAACCAAGAGCTTGGAAGATGCTACATCTTACAATCAAGCTAGTGTGGAAACCAAGATGGACTGAGTAATGAACAATACTTCTGGAGGTGTTATACTTTCTTTTCACAAAAAAGGTCCATTCAAAGAGCTAGAGTTCTACCAGTGTGTCACCAAGTGGTGTACCGGCCACAAACACCCTCCAAAAATTTTCCTTAGCTTCGTTTTGGAGCCTCCCTACCAACCTTTCAGAGCAGCATGTCTTGCTTCATCAAGTACAAAAGCTTCGGTGTTGTTCTTGCAGAATGACAACCTGTCTGTCAAAGCTTGTTCCATTCCCCTCACATGCTCTTCTTCCAGATTTGGTCCAGCTACAGGCTGAGCAACTCCCTCAAGAAATTGCACAATTCTGGAGGGCAACCAACCTTCCCTCCAGAAATTGCGCAATTCTGTTTGATAGCCTGTTGGGCTCCAGAATTGTGTAAATATACCAACCAAGCTTCACCTAGAAAATTGCGTAATTCCTCCCAAAAGTGATGCTCAATCCAAAAATTGTGAAATTCTGGGTAGTAGTCAGTTGTTCTACCTAGAAATTGTGTAGTCCCTCTAGGAAACCAACCCAACTCCCCCCCAAAAATGCACATTTTTTCCTCCTAGCTGAGCAGACTGTTACACATGCAGTTGAGTTGACCGGTTCCCTCCGGGACTGAGAAAAATTGATTTGCATGCAAGGCAGCATGCAAAAGCATCCCTTATTTCAGGGATCTATTTTTTGCAGTTGGAGGTACATGCAAAGATCATTTCAGAAACCTCCCACCAAGTGTTGCTTTCCCTAGATTTGTGGCATGCATGTCACAACCTCAATTTTATCAAGACTCATCAACCAGACACTGCAGAGTTCATATCTCACATCGATCTAGCAGCTCTGACATCCCACATTGCATCTAGGAGTCATCGTCACGTTCAGCTCAGTTGTTTTGGGGTAAGCCTTCTTTTCATGTTTCACGTTGTGTTTCTGGCACTTTTTGTGTTTCGCTTCGTATGAATGTTTTCTGCTTGATTTCAGTCAGTGCTCACTGTCATTTTGATACATACTAGCTTGTACTAGCACCATTTTAGTTTTCATTAACATCTCATTATTGTCGCCAACATCAAACTATTTTTGCACAGATGGTCGTTGTTGTGGCGATTCGCTTCACCAGAGTGCATGCCTTCCTGTTTCTTGAATCCTTCACTTGTTGTTTGCATGAATGATCATTTGCTCTTGATTGCACTAATATGACCATGCATTCAGACTTCTCATGTTTCTAATCGCCCGTCGACCGAACTGGGCTGACTTGGCCTAAACCGTGCCTTGCCTGGTTAGCACTATGTATTTCCGGAAGCGAAGGCCCTACCTTCCCTCTATAAATTGCATAAGCCTAGCCAGGCACTGACCTTTAGGCTTTCATTGCACAATTCTTTGAGGTAGTGTCTCATTGTCCCCAAAATTTGCGCAATCCAGTTTGCTGCTTGCATGTCATCGCTAACTGATACGCATTGTGTAGTTTCAGTCTTTAGCAGGCTAGGTTGGACTATACATTACGCAGTTCTAGTAGTTATTTAGCCTCCCTGGCAGCACGAACTGTGCCTTGCACACTTTTGACAATCAATCTCCTGAACTCCTGGTGGAAATTGCACAACCTTCATGATCAGTCACACAGGTATGTTTCAAGTTAGTTCTCAAGTTTGTTTTGGTTTTCAACTGATATTTTGCTTTTCATGGGTGTTTCCATGTCTCCAAGTATCGCAGGTGTTCATCTTCCTCTTAGCAGTACAAGTACAATGGTTTCCAGGAGAGCAGAGTCGAAGACACCGTTGAGAGCACAATGTGGGTTGCAGCCAAGCAAGTGTCTAGGAGCTTGTCTACCTATGAAGACATCAAGTTGTTCATATACAAGAACATCAAGATATGACAGTAGCAGCATCACAACAAGCAGCGCCATCAACAATAGTTGAAGGTAGCATACAAGATGCAATGAATGCCAAAGGAAGGTTTTTAACAACACAGAGGTGGAACAAAGTTGCAAGCTCAAGCAAATCCACTTGTGATGAAAGCAACTTTGGAGACTCAGGCTAAGAGATGAGAGTGCGACATAAAGATCGCGTGAAGATAGAGAATAGAACATAGAAGGAGTTTCATGTGCTGAAGCAACAACTCAAGGAAGAACAAGAGCTGCATAGACAAGAGAATGAGTTACAGTATGAACAAGTAAAGTAGCGGGCACAACATTGACTCACGGATGAAACTGTGCCCATACAAGCTATAGATTCATCCCAACAGCTAGCATGGAGAAGACATGGTGAGTAGTGTTGTTGATCGCATGCAAGAGAATTCAATAGCATGCATGTCATTGTGCACTCGCGTGCTATATAACCCATATGGAACACTCACCAAGGAAAAGACAAGAAGCAAGTCCGACTGAAGCTGAACATGAAGTTGACAGTTGATAAGCATGACCACCAACACACATTGGAAGATCATCATGGACACTATGCATCAGTGTGTTGCTAGTTTGTCCACACCTAAGAAGATCATGTGCATGTTAGCAGATGAGTTGGATGGAGGAGACACACCAATGCACTCATATGCAAAGGAGGCAAGAGTTCGTTGCAGTAATATGTCACCATGGATTGCATGCTCACCATCACGAATGACCAAGCTTGGCATCATCTCACCACCTTCGCCATCACAATCATGTCAAAGAGTTAGTCTCACCACAATAGATCGAGTGTTAGTGATGTCTTTCATGGATTTCTCAAGCCATTTTGTCTCGCATGGATACATGTGCATTGTAATGTAACGTCTTGTCAAGTGGAATTTCAAGTGTCGATAGTTGTATGTAATAGTCATAGAGTAGATGAAGAGTCATGAGGGTGGATGAATTGTCACAAAGGGGAATATCAAGGTTCACCCTACCATTTTCTATAAATATAACCTCATAAGTCATTGTAAAGGATTTTTGTTAGCCAAGCTTCCGATAAGACTATCTTGGAGAGATCTTGGACAACATTGTAACGAGCCTTGGCTTCTCCACTACGCAGAGCTAGTATATCTGTTTGGAGGAGCAGGTGGTTGTGGCTATGGAACTAGTGGTAAGACATGAATGTATTGTATGACTGGAACTTACACTTATTAATATAATAGAGCCAACATGTTTCGTGCATATGTTTTATTGTATTCTATGCTAGCTAGTTTACTCTAAATGATATATGTATTTGTTTGCCTACGGATGCATGTATGGACTTTTCTATGTATGTATGTATGAATCTTTCCTAAACGTGTTGTTGGTTTAACCATCACTTTGGATTTCTAGATAACGTTCCTTCCATGTTGTGATGCATCTTTGCTCATGTGTTCCCTTCTTAACTCTGTGCTATCACAGGTTTCCAAGGGGCACACTCATCTCAACCCCCATGTGTTACAACCTCTCATGCACCTTCCTTAGCTTGCTGCAGTTGTTAGACCCTTGCTACCAACATAGACATATTACTTGCCTCTGTACGAAATCGCGGTCAAGGCATTACCATACAACCCACTACTGGGACTCCTATAGCAAATGGTCTGAGGTCTAATTGGGACTTCTTACTGGGGAGATCCCCTTACATGTTGCGGGTCCAACACTGTCAACAGACTAGAAGCAAGTCATTAGCCCTGTCTTCATTCATACACTCGATGTGGAAAGCAATATGTAGGATCAGCCAGAATACACAGATGATGTTGAAGAGCTTGCGCCTGATGAAGAATCAAGTTTTGAGCATGTGGTGAATGCATATCAGTGCTCACAAGCAATGTTGAAGACAAACACCGAGAAGCAACCCCAAAAGAAAAATGATTGTTACAATATTAGGAGTAAAGGGGCGCACCCTACACTTGGGAAAATTCAAGAAGATGAGACTGTTGATGAGGAAGAATGACCCACCAGCCGCCCAAAAAAAGAAAACACGAAACAAGTTTGGGAAGATAGTAGTGGCTAAGGGTGTATCCATGAGCAACAAGCTGAAAAACACTCCACCAGGTAACACGAACATCTGTTCTACCCCGGAAACCTCGGTAAGTTTACCACCTCTGGACTACAATGTTGTTGATGACATGAAGAAAATTTGAGCAAGCATTAGTTTGTTCGAGTTAGCTAAGATCCAGATTCAACGAGATATCCTTCTACATGCATTGTGACAGACATCAACAGATACCGCAACCTCTAAAAGCAAGGGAGAAATCACACCTCCCGAATCACTTTCCATTGTGTTCAATACACTCCAGATGGAAGAAGATAACTCAGACTGCCCTCCATTCGTATTATCTTTTGAAATTTTCAACTACAATGTTCACAACTTCTTAGTTGATTATGGTGCGACAGCCAATGTCGTGCTACTCTCCATTGCTATGAATATCAATGCACAAAGGATACATTTACGTGAATCATCCAACTTGATCGAACAACGGTACCAACCATTGGTGAAATATGAGATGTGATCATTCGACTAGCTCATGACAATCAAGTCCACCAATGCATCAACATAGTTGTTGTGAACATACTAGAAGCATATGGTCTACTACTCAGCAGAGACTGGTCCAGCAAGCTAGATGGATATTTTGCTACAGACTGGCATCACATGTGGCTTCCATACAAGGGCAAATGCAACCAAATCTGGGTGTTATCCACTACTTCTCAGGAACAACATATGATTCAGACCAGTTCCACTTACTGGTTCCACTGGTCTGAAGCATATGTTGTTTTTGTTGACAAGGTTTTGCTCCTGGTTTTAAAGGAATATTATGTTGTATCAGTGATGTATCATAAGTTTTTAGATCAGCATATGTCCATGAAAAAACATCCTTGTATTTTTCAAATAACATAAGTTATTGAGCTTTAATTTCGAGATCTAAGGATGCACAGATTTTGAGGCTCCTAAGGTCATCATTTGTTCCAATGTTTACTTCCTCTATGTCATCTTGTGGAGAGATTGACTGTGGGTTTCTAACGACATCATTTTGATCAAACAATTTCTCTAAAGGAATGAGACCTTTGGGAATAAAATTGTTAGACAACTGAATGATATCATGATTAGTAATTTTTGAGTTGAAATCTGAATTATCATTTTCATTTAAATTCTCAATTGTTTCTATTCTATTTTCATCAATTTGTAAAACTGAAAAATTCATCTATAACCTGTAGAAAATATTTTAACTATTCATCATCTTCAAATATCTACCAGCTTTTTAGGTTATCTGGTATGGATGGCAGGTATTTGACTTGTATTTGATACATCACATTAGTTTGATCAGGGATTTTAAATGAACTAGCAGAAACAGCTAGGGAATTTGCATGAATATTTTGATCCGTTGGGATATAAGTCAAATTAAAAGCATTGAAGAAATTTTCAACTGGATCCAAAACCTCATTTTGATAAGATCTAATCCTAGGATGTTTTGTTTGGCAAAGATTCCTAACTTGTTTAACGATGAGCTTTGAGTCAGTCAAAACACTCAGGTTTTGTACTTTCAAGCTCTTGGCTAACTGTAGTCCTAAAAGGAAAGCATCATACTCAGCTACGTTATTTGTAAGTTCAAAATAAAGTTTGCATGATTATGTAATGTTTTCTTTTTTCTGGTGATATTAATACTACCCCAGCTCCTGCTCCATGCTTTGTACAAGAACCATCAAAAAATATCTTCCAAACATCAGCCTGATTTGGTATAGTTTTTTCAATTACATCTTCAATTTTTACTTGAGTTTCATGTGTTTTGTCGGAAATAATACTGAGGAGGGGGGGGGGGGGGTGGTGGTGAATCAGTATTATCAGGTCAATTATTTTTCAATTCATACACAGATTTGTATACGCTACTTAGGTTAGTTAAACCAGCGTATATACGCAACTTCAGTTAAGGAAACTAGCGTATAACTTATAATTTAATTATTATTTATATGCTGATGTCAAAACCATATAAACATTAACCAGGAACAGAAAAATAATGCAGATAGTCACACATAAGAACACAAGATATAAGGTGGAAACCCAATGTTGGTGAAAACTACCTGCTGCAATTTGTCTCTATCTTCTTTCAATTAGAAACTTCCTTTTACAGTGATTCTGTACCGGTGCAGTCTTATACCAGTACGCAGGCTGCAACTTGTAGAAGGCTATAACCTTCTCTCATTCTCCAACTTCTCCTGGAAGGGAGCTACAACCCCCTTAGCTATTGTACTAGCTAAGGCACTAGTATGTAGGTGCTGACCTACAGAAGACTACAACCTTCTCTTTTCTTCCAAGGACCACGTTTCATAAATTTTCAGATTGGATCCATGAATATCATCAATCAAACATCAAGTGTATCCGCATCAATCAATATCCTTTATACAAACCAAAATAGAATCAACCAAGCCCTTCTCAAAATGTTGTAACCAGAAAACAGTAATAGTAACTAGACACCAATTCTAAACCCAGAACACTACAGTAGCTAAAGCATATTTCATGAGACATATGCTACTTGAAGATGAGAAACCTGCATACATACGCATCTGTCTCAAGACCAACCAGCATATATGTTGTCTCCTCTCGCTGAACCTGCGTGTATACGCGCCTCTGATGTGCCAAACCTGCATATAGATCTAAAAGATATTTTACCGCTTTTCACTTAATCAGACATCAATTATATCCAGATTATCAGATTTATAGATCTAATCATTCACCAATTATAACAGATCAAGAATCACGAAATGATACTACTAATCAAGCCTTAAAATCTTGATCAATAGAACTTATCCATCTTTTAGCGCTCAGGTTTCTCCTTGGTTCAGGTCCAGCAATGCAACATAAACCAATCACCAGTTTTTCAGATCTTGCTCCTCTTAAGATATTCAACACTTTTGTCAATTCCCTTGCCAAATGATCTCCTTCCCTTTTTATAGTCTTAGGCCTTACTCAAACCATGGTCCAAAACCATTGAGAACTAATACTAGGGACCCAATACTTGGGTTCAATATTTTGGATGCAATACCAAGGACCAAAACCATAGGTTCAAATATGTCGGACTAAATACCATGGACCAAACATAAATTTTCCCACATGTATGCGCTTTTCTTTGCATGAAAATGCGTGCATACATATATGCGCCTTTTGATCGATGATCTTGCATGTATACGCGACTTTGCTAAGAGGAACCTGCGTATACCTTATTTTCTTCTATTCTGAGTGCCTGAGCTATGATCTGTCATTTGAGTGAGTTTCCATCAAGGGCAACACCTATGCCATAGTGCCAAACCTGTGTCATAATGCAAACAATCTCCCCCTTTGGACTTGATGGCAACCCCAAATCACTCAAAGTCATTCTCCCCCTTTGACATCAAGGGAAAAGGGTTATGCTCCCCCTGAGTACATGCTGAATTCTCTGTTCTGCTGTGTTGTCCAAGCTCCCCCTGATTGTAGGCAAGGTCTACAAGAATATGTTCTTCAAAAGAAACATGACTTTATACATCATAAACGACCTTCCTATCACTACAGACTCATACATACATCCATCTCCCAACCAAGTGGGAATATACCAATATTGACTCTTCCACCCAACCAAGTTCTCCCTCTGCACCTGAAACCAACACAACTTTGAATCAAGATTTTCTAAGATAATGCCAACAATGCATCATTAGAAGAATATATATGCTCCCCCTGAACCTATGCCAGATGGTCTCTATCAAATCCATATCAGACTCTTTTTACTTAGAGCCTGGCCCACTGATTGTCTTCAACTAAAATATATGCGTCTGTATCCACATAAACTAGAATATGTACGCATTTCAACCTCATGAAACTCACATACAACCACTTTTATCTGAAACAAACAAGATTCAACAGCAAGATGATGCATCAACTACCCCCAGCTTCTATCTGAGGTACTCAAATGTCTCCCTAGGTAGTGGTTTGGTAAGTATATCAGCAACTTGTTCCTTAGAGGGAACATACTCTAATTTGACCTTTTGATCAAGCACTTGTTCCCGAAGAAAATGATACTTGATAGGTATGTCCTTAGTTTTTGAATGCATGATAGGATTCTTTGAAATACTAATCGCACTTGTATTATCACAAAATATGGAGATAAGTGGAGTAAAAGTGATTTGAAAATCTTGCAAAGTTTGCATCATCCAAAGGAGTTGTGTGGAGCAAGATGCAGCCACCACATATTCTGCTTCAGCTGTAGATAAAGCAATTGAACTTTGTTTCTTGGTGAACCAAGATACTAATCTGGAACCCATAAAGAATGCACCACCACTAGTTCTTTTTCTGTCATTCACGCTTCCTGCCCAATCTGCATCTGTATATGCATGAAGTGTGAGATCTGCATCTCTAGGATACCATAAGCCATAGTTTTGTGTTCCTTGAAGATATTTGAAAATCCTCTTAACTGCCTGAAGGTGTGCTTCTTTTGGATTTTCCTGAAATCTTCCAACTATTCCCACTACATGCATGATGTCTGGCTGACTACCCGTCAGATAGAGTAGACTACCAATCATGGATCTATAGGTTGGTTGATGTACTATTGTTGATTCATCATTAGCACTGAGGCTGCATCTTGTTACCATAGGGGTACATACTAGTTTTAAATCTTCCATGCCATATTTCTTCAATATCTGCTTTAGGTACTTGGTTTGTGATAGAAAGATACCGTCTTTATTTTGTTGGATTTGTGACCCAAGGAAATATGTCAGTTCACCAAGCAAGGACATTTCAAATTCTTTCTGCATCACCAAAGAAAAGTTTTGACTCATGGCTTCTTCATTGCTGCCAAAGATGATATCATCAACATACACAAAAAGAACTAGTAATTTATCATTATCAATTTTTATATATAGATTGCAATCTGCTGATCCTTTTGAAAAACCTTGTTGATGGAGGTATTTGTCCAGATGATAATGCCAAGACCTTGGAGCTTGTTTAAGACCATAGAGTGCCTTCTTAAGTTTGCATACAAGTTTAGGATCATTTCCAAGGATGAATGCATCTGGTTGTTCAATATACACTTCTTCCTCTAAGTCCCCATTTAAAAAGGTTGATTTCACATCCATTTGAAATACTTTGAACTTCTGAAAGCTAGAAAGCGCAAGGAACATTCTTATTGCCTCAATTCTAGCAACTAGTGCAAAAGTTTCTTCAATGTCTATACCTTCTTGTTAAGCATACCCTCTATAAACAAGTCTAGCCTTGTTCCTAATAACTTCTCCATTTTCATTCAGCTTGTTTTTGAATATCCATTTTGGCCCTATGACATTCTTATCTTTCGGTCTAGGAACCAACTCCCAAGTGTTATTCCTTTCAATGTGCTCAAGTTCTTCATCCATGGCCTTGACCCAGCATTCATCTTTGCATGCCTCTCTTACATTTTGTGGTTCGGTGGAGGAGAGCAATGCTAGATAGCTTGAATCTTCTGAAATAGTTCTTCTTGTTTGTACACATGCCTCTTTCTGTCCCAAAATTTGAGTTTCTGGATGATTCTTCTGAACGTACCCGGATGGAGTATTTTCTTCTATCCTTATCTATTCTTCTGGTGCCTCATGGGTTTCTTCTTCATCATGATTCTAATTTGATGTTGAAGGATAGTCCTGATCATCTTCGAAATCTTCAGATTTTACTTGCCTAGGAGTGTTTCCTTCTTCATCAACCACTACATCAATACTTTCAACAATTTTTAGAAGTCTTTCATTGTAACACTTATATGCTTTGTTGTGGGGAGAGTAACCAAGGAGAATCCCTTCATTTGCTCTAGGTTCAAATTTTCCAAGGTTTTCATCAATCCCTTTGATGTAGCATTTGCTTCCAAAAATTTTGAAATATTTTACCATGGGAGCCTTACCATACCAAAGTTCATGAGGAGTCTGAGTGTTGTTTACCCAAATGTTTGTCTTGTTGAGAATAGTAACTGCAGCAAATGCGGCTTCACCCCTGAAGGTTGCTAGAGTTCCAGACTCATCAAGCATAGCACGAGCCATTTGTTGAATTGTTTTGTTCATCCTTTCCACTACTCCATTTTGCTGAGGAGTCCTTGCAGTAGAGAATTCCCTTCTTATACCATGTTCTTCACAAAACTCGAAAAATTCATCCGAGGTAAATTCCCCTCCTCGATCAGATCTGAGGCATTTGATTCTTTGATCTGATTCGTTTTCAACCAAGGCTTTGAATGATTTGAACTTTTCGAAAGCTTAATCTTTATACTTCATGAGTCCTATCCAACACATCCTTGAAAAGTCGTCAATGAACAATATGAAGTACTCTTCTCCTCAAGGGGACCTCTTCCTAGCTGGACCACATATATTAGTATGGATAAGTTCAAGTGGCCTGCTAGCTGATCCTTCCTTTTTAGGGAAATTAGTTTTGGTTTTTTTACCAAACTGACATGATTTGCATATTGTATTCTCTAGAATTCTAATGTTAGGAAGATCATGAACCGCCTAATATTTGCATGCTTTCCTTATCTGAGAAAGGCTTAGATGCCCCAATCTCTGTGCCATAGCCAGTTTTCATCATTCTCGCTTAGATAGAATTGTTGTTGTCCTTCTTTGAATGTGTATAAATTATTTGGAGTTCTTATGCCTTTGATCACTGTTTTTCCTGTATCAAGCTCACGAACAATACATCCATTTGATCGCAATATTACCTCAATTCCTTGATCACACATTTGACTGACACTCAATAGATTATGCTTTAAGCCATCAACATACATAACATTTCTAGCTTTGACCTTCTCTTTCAAACGAACAGAACCTTTACCTTTCATGAATGCTGGCGTGTCATTTCCAAATGAACTTCTTTTCCTTTTCTAAGGCACTGTATGACTGAAGTTTTTCCTTATCACCTGTCATATGTTTCGAGCATCCACTGTCAATGTACCACTGATTTTCCTGTCCTTCTGCATATAAGGCTATCCCACATCTTTCTAGTTGTGGTTCTTTCTTTCTCCATGTTTTGGGACTAAATGAATCTTGCTCCTTCTGAGTTGTTTGCAAAAACCCACTCCTGCATTCAGAATATTCATGGTCGAACTTGTTACAAATAGAACATTCTATTTCATTTTCAAGAGAAAAAAAGTTATTGTAGGTCCTTTTCATGATCCCAGTCATAGTCCTTTATTTTTGAGCTTCCCTAGTCATGATAGTCTTGTAGGCAACACATTGAGCAGCTTTGTGACAAAAGTTATGACAAGAGAAACATTGGTCGTTGAAGAAATTTTTGCGATTATCAAACCTTCCAACAAAATGATTGTAGTTTCTATTGACATCCATTCTTGAGGCAAATTATGAATATGGTTGGTTGAAGCTTATGTTCATTCTTGAAGTAGATTGCCCCTAATTTACTTGGTAATCTTTGTTCATCTTTAAAGCAAATTGCCCCTGATTTACCTAGTGACCCCCATTATACTTTTGCTATCAATTGTCAACCTGTTCATTTTTCCTTGCTACATCAAGATAACTTTTGGAGGTGGATAGCTTTTGTCTTGCTTCTGTGTTTGAGACATCTCTTCAGAATATCCAAGACCTGTCTTGATTTGAGGAAAACGCTGCACTTTGATAATTTCATCTAAAGTTTCAGTTCCTTTAGCAAATCTAAGATTAAGGGCTTTTGCTTTCTCAATTTCTTTTATAAGTCCCATAATTTCACATTCTAACTCTTCATTGTGTTTATCTCTTTCAGCAAGTTGGGATGTCAGAGTATCTATGATCATATTCCTTTCTTCTAAACAAATTTTAAGTTTGGAAATTTCTTCATAAAGACCTTCTTCATTTATAGCATCCAAGAAATCATCATCTTCAAAGGCCATCAGAAGTCTATCATCATTACCTTGTTCACCTTCCTCACTATTTGAAAGTCCATCACTATCTTCATGAGTACAATAGCTCTTTTTTCTTACATTGTGTTTTTTGTTCCATCTAACTGGTTCCTTACCTTTATCTTTATGAGGACACTTGGTAGCATAGTGACTAACTCTTCCATAAGCAAAGCATTTGAAAGGCAGCTTACCTCTAAATCTTCCAGTTCCCCATTGAAGGTTCTTGACAAAATTTGATTCTTCCTCTTCTTCTGACATGTATCCTGACTCATTGTGATCTCCTTTTCCTGAGGCTTTGAATGCAGCTTCTCTCCTGTCTCATGGTCCACCTTTTCTCATTTCGTACGCAGTTAGGATTCTGTGCAACTGTGACATGGTAATGCTCTGCAGATTCTGCTTTTCTTCTATGGCGGAAACTTTTGAATCAAACTTAGGAGACAAATATCTTAGAACTTTTTCAACCAAAACAACTTCTTTTATTTCTTCACCCAAGTTTTTCATACAATTAACAATCTCATCTATACGTTGGAAATAGTTAGCCACACTTTCATCATTGTGCATTTTGGGATTTTCATATTGAATTCTAAGAGTTTCTAGTTTAGCTCGTTTTACGTGATCATCTCCTTCATAGCTCAGAACGATCTTGTCCCATATTTCTTTTGCAGTTTTGAGCTGCATAACCTTGACGAAATCTAACTGAGATAGACTCCCTAGTAAATTATTGATAGCCTTGGCATTCGTTTCATACTACTTTTTACCAGCCGTATCTATAGGAGTTGTTGATGGAAATGTGTATCCTGTTTCTATGATATCCCAGACTTTTGTACCAAGAGATTGAAGATAGGATGTGATTCTTACCTTCCAAGAGACGAAGTTGCTCCCATCAAAAATTAGTGGCCTAATCAACGCCTCCTTTTCATAGTTGCTCATGATGATAGATCTTCCTTCAATTGATCAAGCTTCTTCTAAAGGACCTGCTCTGATACGAATTGTTGGAAATAATATTGAGAGGGGGGGTGAATCAGTATTATCAGGTCAATTATTTTTCAATTCATACATAGATTTGTATACACTACTTAGGTTAGTTAAACCAGTGTATATACGCAACTTCAGTTAAGGAAACTAGCATATAACTTATAATTTAATTATTCTTCAGATGTCGATGTAAGAACCATATAAACATTAACCAGGAACAGAAAAATAATGCAGACAGTCACACACAAGAACACAAGATATAAGGTGGAAACCCAATGTGGGTGAAAACCACCTGCTGCAATTTGTCTATATCTTCTTTCAATTAGAAACTTCCTTTTACAGTGATTCTGTACCGGTGCAGTCTTATACCAGTACGCAAGTTGCAACCTACAGAAGGCTACAACCTTCTCTCGTTCTCCAGCTTCTCCTGGAAGGGAGCTACAACCCCCTTAGCTCTTGTACTAGTTGAGGTACTAGTACATAAGTGGTGACCTACAGAAGGCTACAACCTTCTCCTTTCTTCCAGGGGCCACGTTTCATAAATTTTCAGACTAGATCCATGAATATCATCAATCAAACATCAAGTGTATCTACATCAATCAATCTCCTTTTCACAAACCAAAATACAATCAACCAAGCACTTCTCAGAATGTTGTAACCAGAAAATAGTAATAGTAACCAGACACCAATTCTGAACCCAGAACACTGCAGCAGCTAAAGCATATTTCATGAGACGTACGCTACTTCAAGATGAGAAACCTACATGCATACGCATTTGTCTCAATACCAATCAGCGTATACGTTCTCTCCTCTCGCTAAACCTGCGTGTATATGCACCTCTGATGTTCCGAACTTGCGTACATATCTAAAAGATATTTTACCGCTTTTCACTTAATCAGACATCAGTTATATTCAAATTATGAAATTTATAGATCTAATCATGCACCAATTATAACAGATCAAGAATCACACAATGGTACTACTAATCAAGCCTTAAAATCTTGACCAATAGAACTTATCCATCTTTTAGCGCTCAGGTTCCTCCTTGGTTCAGGTCCAGCAATGCAACATAAACCAATCACTAGTTTTTAAGATCTTGCTCCTCTTAAGATATTCAATACTTTTGTCAATTCCCTTGCCAAATGATCTCCTTCCCTTTTTATAGTCTTAGGCCTTACTCAAACCATGGTCCAAAACCATTGAGAACCAATACTAGGGACCCAATACTTAAGTTCAATATTTTGGATGCAATACCAAGGACCAAAACCATAGGTTCAAATATGTCGAACTAAATACCATGGACCAAACATAAATTTTCCCACATGTACGTGCTTTTCTTTGCATGAAAGTGCATGCATACGTATACGCACCTTTTGATTGGTGATCCCGTGTGTATACACGACTTTGCTGAGAGGAACCTATGTATACCTTATTTTCTTCCATTCTAAGTGCCTGAGCTGTGATCTGTCATTTGAGTGAGTTGCCATCAAGGACAACACCTATGCCATAGTGCCAAACCTATGTCATAATGCCAACATGTTTGGTTTGAAGAAAGTTGGAAACAACCAAAATCTTGATTATTTCATAAATGGGATGGTTCCTTGGTTGATCTGTTTTGCAAACAGTGTTCAAAAATCTCTCTTCTCTATACATCCTTAGTTTCTCCCCCCCATAAACTGGAACAGTGGCATAAGACATGTCCATCTAAAGAGTTCCCCCTAATTTCACATGACAAGACCTTGAAAGGAGCATTCCAAATTTGGGAGGGATATCTGTGACAACTATATCTAACACTACACTTTTTACTGGGATTTGGGCGAGAGTGACTACTAAATCCTTAATCAATCCTAGACAAGGCACCCTTTTGGAATCAAAGGTGTACAAATCATGATAGGATCTAGTTATGTCGAGATTTGAATGATCCATGATATTTTTTGATATTATGTGATTCTCTAGTATCAAGCATACAATTGTATAACATAGAATCATTTCTTTTAAGAGTCACATAGAAAGGAGGTACTATTTCATCTACCATATCTAAACAGGGACCAAAGACAACTGCTAGTTTTTCATCTTGAAAACTAATGATATCACTTTTAGCATCAACCGAGGTGTTTTGTTTCCATTTGGAGTCTTTATTTTTATATCCATGGTTTTTGGGAAGTTTTGAAAGTGATATGGGGATTTTAACTCTTTCTAACTCCTTTTCAACATTAAATGCAGTTAAAATAGTTTTTTCAATTTGAGTAGTATCAGTTGACTAATTTAATAGTTGAATAATAGTTGTTTGAGCTTCAGTAGCTTTGGTATGAGGCTCAATTGCTGGAGTTTTCGTAGGAGGTCTTCCAAGACTAGGTCTATGCCTAAGATCATATCCTTTGTTTAGTTTTGCAATTAGGAATTCAGAGAAGCCATGGTACTTGGAAGCCTGTGAGGAGTCTTGATCTTGTTGAACCTGCTTTTGTTGTGAGAGAGGAATAATAGCGGTCTGGCCAAAAGAGGTATCCATATTGTTAATATCTTCAGTGATAGTCATATTATTGTCATCAGGTTGTTGATCATTTATCAGTAAAGGAGTTGGAACCTATTGATCGTTACTAGGCCTTTGAATAATTTGTAATGGTGGATTTCTTTTGTATTGACCTAGATTTTGATTTTGGGGCTGCGTGACCATTTGTTGAACTGTTATAGGTTGAGTCTCAATCTTGGAAATTCTATTAGATGGATTTCTAAGAAGTGAAGTTATCTCATCTATTTTAGAATCTTTAGTTTTAGTCTTAGAAGAAGTAGAGGCCTCTTGACTTGATTTAAGTTTTATTTGGGACTTTTCCTCTTTAGTTTTTAAAGTGGCTCAGGCAGACCTATTTGCTTCCACCTCTATAGCATTAGTTTGCATGTCTTCAAGAGTCCTTGAAATTCTTTCTCTTAACATCACAACAAAATCATCTTCAAAAGCTTTTGAAAACCTAGATTTAGCTGCTGTTATAGGTGGTTTGCAATCAAGTGGAATCTTATGATAAAGTTTGTTGAACCTTTTGATAAAATTAGAGACAGGTTCACCAAAGTTTCTTTTAAGTTCTTCAAAATCAGTCAAAAAGTAAAGAGCATATTTTTTTCACCCCCCATTTATTTTTGAATATATTTGTTAATTCTTCCCAGTTTTTAATGGAATTTGCAGGTAATGCCTAAACCGAGTCCTCACATTTCCCTCAAGAGACTGAACAAACAACCTCATGTAAACATTTTCTTGTTCTATGTTCATATTATCTGCAAAATCTATAAATGCTTGAAGATGATCCTCAATTGAGGTACCAGCTTCTCCATTATATCTAGGAAGGTGCTTTAAATATCCATTAGGGAAAGCATCAAGGACTGCAGGTAAAACTAAAGCAGCATATCTTGCAAGTACAATGGATTGGAATGCCATAGTATAAGATGATGTATGATATGTTTGTGATGATGATGATAGGGAAGAGGAAGATGGTGATAGAAGGGGTGAATTACTATGTGGGGGTGAAGAAGGAGGAGATAAAGAAGGTGGAGACTTCCTCAATGATTTTAAAGGAGTTTTAATAACAAACTTATGGACCTGAGAATGAATATCCTCTTCAGTTTCAAAGAGTGGATTTGAATATATAGCAAAGATCCCTTCAAGTTGTTTAGAAGTAGAAGATTCTGGTTGTTCAGAGGTGGAATGAAATGAATAAGTTATGGGGGATATAAAGTCTATAGGTTTGTATTTAGGTAAATGAACAACTAGGTTAGACTCAGATTTAGGTGATCCTGGTGGAAGTGGGGGTTCTCAATGAGATTCAAGTGAATGAATAAGGAAAGTTGATTTGAAATCAACTCGTCTATCCAAGAGTTCAGCAACCCTTGGTGATAAGTGAGTGTACTCTATATTGGATGGAATGTTACTATAGGGATCAAATTGTAATATATCTTCAGACTGCAAGGCTGAAGTAGAAGAATATGGTTGATGTCTTCTTCTGGACCCGGCCTTTCTCACAAGTCTTTATGGATCTAACAGAGGACTAACTGTGTCAGATTCAGAATGGGATCTAGTGTGCTTAAAAGGTTCTAGTTTGGTATAGTGGAGTCACCAAGTGAAGGATTTTCACCTATCTAGACCTTTCATCACCTTAAAGGAATAGGAATAATATCGTTAACCCAAGAAAACTTAATGAAATTCAAGTCCCTGGCAATAGCGCCAGATTGATGTTGTATCTCTGAGATGATAATGGTCAACTATCATGCCAGGGCATCTAAAATATTTATTTTGGGGGGTTTGTTTTAATTTTGGAGGACCAATGTATGTAACAAATATAAGACAGTCATACCTAACCCTTTGAATAGTATTAATATCTAAACAAAGGGCTTCTATTAAAATCCACACAGTGATATAGCTTCTTTAGTGATGTGCAGAAACTAAAATATGATATGACTATTACAAGTTTCAAATAGAAAATTAAATAATCATAAGTAAGAAAAGCTTCAAACAATGTTCATAAAGTTTAACAGAATATGCCTAAGATTACAAAATATGTTGATGATTTAATGATTCAAAGGGAATTAATTAAACAAACATTTTATTTAATTCATTCTCTTTAAAGGTGATCACTTCAGAAGCTTATAGGAGTAAATTGAAACAAAAATATTCCTACCTATTTATCTCTGTAAAACTTAAGAATATAAATAAAGAACACAAATGAATAAAAACTGGAAAACTTACAAGGAACACAAAACTATATGAATCGAAACTCAGAATCCTTTCCCTTTGTATTAATGATTTAGAAAAAGCCAAGTACATTTAACGTTTACAAATGTTTCTTTCAAGGGTGTAACCCTTAATAACTCATTGAAGAGATTTTCTTATACAATCTTAGAACTAAGAAAATATCTTAAACTATTTACAAAAATAGATAAATACAAAATTAGGAATATAAACTGATAGTCAATTTGTCAATATTTTGGTGTTGATCTATTGAGGACTGTTGCTGGAAATATTGATAATTGTTGAACTAGTGATGATTGTTCCTAGAAATACTGAATGTTGTTTGATCACCCTTTTAGTCAAGTAAACAGTTAACTCTTCCCAGCATTTCTTATCTAGGATAGATAACTTAGTTACCCTTCTATAAACTTCATTCATCTCTGTATATTTAGTAAAAGTGGGTATTACTGGAAATATATGTCTGATTTCATTTAGAATCAAAAAGGAATCGTTGCGCATTCAGTACAACCCTTGGTGTTTTTGCAACTCTTATGTTTGAAACTGAAGTTGCATTGGTACCCACCTTTGTAATCTTTCAAACATAATATTCAATGGGAATTAATTTGTCATTCATCACAAGCATAGAGGGAAAACCCTTGTTGGTCAAGGGTTCTAACCTACTGAAAAATATTTGAACTATTACATTAACATTGTTGCATTTTTCCTGCAACTAAAGAATGGGGTTTTTCTTTGTGATGATTTTCTTCACTTCAAGTATGGTTGTTGTCCTGTCATTTATACCTAGTTCTTCAAGCTCATAGTTTTCTTTAGAATTCAAAAACTTGATTACCTCAGTGGCAACTTCTTGCATGTCCTCAATTTCCTTGGAGATAGTTTCAATAGCTTCCTGAGCTTTCTGCAACAAGCCTTTTTGATCAAATATTATCTTGATATATGGGTAGATATCCTTGACTGATTCAGTAATTTCTTCCCATAGAATATTCTTTACCAAACCTACTTTGTTTCCAAGGTAATATTCTTTGATTTCCTTCTACAAAACTTCAAATTTACTTTTTTTCCTCTGTAACTCGGCTGCATGTGAACTATCTGCAACTGCCTTCATATGTTTTAATTCCTTCAGTTCATCCTGCAACTTCTTAATTTCAACTATATGAATGGACAGATTCTGAATAGCTTCTACAAGTTGTTCAGCTCCTGCTGTTGTACCTGTAGTTGGTGTTGTGCCTGAAGTAGAAACTCTGGTTAAAAAGACTATTGAAAGAGGAACTGCATCCATTGGAATTTGAGTCCTCTTCACAGCGTCCTCTTTCTCTTTGACCAATTCTTCCATTTTCTCCTCCATCTGTTTTTTTGCAGATTTTTTTCCATGATGAGCTTCATTATGTTAGATTTCTGAGTCTTGGTTTCTTCAATCTCCTTGGTCATTTGATCTTCAGAAGCTGGAAGTTTGAGCTGCTTCCTTAATGTTAAGAGCTCAAAATTTTTCTTCTTGACAAATTTTATTACAACATTTATATTTGAGGGATCATATCCCATCTTTAGCACCAGATATTCCAAGGATTTGATCTTGGTGTCCTTTCCCAATGAGAAAACGTTTCCCAACTTGAGTTGTCACTGTGTATTAGCTAGGGTGACCTGCAAATTTGACAAACTCATAGCAGTATGAGTTAAAGTGGAAGAAATCATCTAGCCAGTCTGTTTATGCATCTCAATTTAGTCAATTGGATGTACATCTTTTACATTAAACTCAAATGAGGATTTCTTCTGACAATGTGTAGGAGTCTTGAGCTATGGAATTTGAGCTTGTAAGAAAGCCATTTGCATCTTACCCTTCTTAGAGTCAAAGACTAAAAGAAGTCTAGCTTGAGAAATTGAAGAGTGTTTCCATAATTGAGTATAAGTTTTTAGCTTCAATTCCTCATTCTTCTTCTTAATTTCACTGAAAACATGGAAGATATCATCTTCTTTGTCCTTCTAACTAGTTCCACTGGTCTGAATCATATGTTGTTCCTGAATTGTGATTTTTTCTTTGCAACTACAAAATGTACTTCTTCTACATTTAACCTCTACCTAATATATTCCAATGCAAAGATTCTGATAGGGAGGAACTTAGGAAGTTTGTAGGGTGGAATCTCATGGCCATAGACTCTTATTTCTGTATAGTTTATGTAAAGATACCAATCTCTTGTGGTGGCTTGATCAACCAGCCGCAATAATTTCACAATTTCCTCACTGATTCTTAGCACTGGAGTGTTGCTCATAAGACTAATAGCTGGATGAATAAACAATTCTATGAACTATTTATATGTAAATTCTTCCTTCTCCTTCATTCCCATTGAAGTCC
>APFE030978529.1:102124-115175 GCA_000404065.3 Pinus taeda
TACTGCAGATGCATTGACAAAATCTGTGAGCTCTGAGAAGTTCTCTTGGTGTAGAGAAACAATGGGCGTTTCAGGGCCAGAAAAATGACTAAGCTCTCCTGTGGCCCCCTGTGGAAAGAAAACAACAAGTGGGAGATTGTTGGGTTGTGTTATATTCTTTCCACATAGTTAACAGAGGGTTTGAGGGGTACATGTAACCCCACTTTTTGGGGTCCAGGGTAGTGCCCCGGAAAATTTTGGTTTTGGACCCTATGTTAGGTTGGGCGGACCCACCTATGGTTTTGTGCATGATTTTCGCACATGTTTTTTGGACGTGATGGTTTTCGGTCCATGGTTTTGGAAACGATGTATTTCGGTCCATGGTATTGGATGCTTCGGCATGTATAAATATGTATTGTAACATTGAAAGGAACATAATGAAATCAAGCTGGTTTCGGTTTTGAGATCAGTGGGAAATCTCTGTGTATATGTGTTTTATGTGTTATGCTCTCGCATTTTTATTTTTTCTGTGATTTAGAATTCGTATGCAGGTAATTTCTGTATGGGGTTAAAACCTACATTCCTAAAAATATTGAATGTTGTTTGATCACCCTTTTAGTCAAGTAAATCAGTTAACTCTTCCAAGTGTTTCTTATCTAGGATAGATAACTTAGTTACCCTTCTATAAACTTCATCCATCCCTGTATATTTAGTAAAAGTGGGTTTTACTAGAAATATATGTTTCATTTCATTTAGAATGAAAAAGGAATCTCTGAGTGCATTCAGCACAACCCTTGGTGTTTTTGTACCTCTTATGTTTAAAACTAAAGCTACATTGGTACCCACCTCTATAAGCTTTCGAACATAATCTTCAACGACCATTAATTTGTAGTTTATCACAAGCATAGAGGGAAAACCCTTGCTATTCAGCAAGTTTTTCAACTCCTTCTGTTGTACATGTAGTTGGTGTTGTGCCTGAAGTAGAAACTTTGGTTATAGAGACTGTTGAAAGAGGAACTACATCCATTGGAATTTGAGTCCTCTTCACAACTTCCTCTTTATCTTTAACCAATTTTTCCATTTTCTCCTTCACCTTTTTTATTTGCATATTTTGTTCCATGATGAGCTTCATCATGTTAGATTTCTAAGTCTCGGTTTCTTCAATCTCCTTGGTCATTGGATCCTCATAAGCTAGATGTTTGAGTTGCTTCCTTAATGCTGAGAGCTCAACATTTTTCTTCTTGGCAAGTTATTCTACAACATTTATATTTGAGGGATCATTTCCCATCTTCATTACCAGATCTTCCAAGGATTTAATATTGGTGTCCTTTGCCAGTGAGGAAACTTTTTCCAACTTGAGTTGTGACTGTGTATTGGCCAAGGTGACCTGCAACTTTGACAAACTCACGGAAGTATGGGTGATCTGAAAATCACTTGTGAGTGATCTAAGTTAATTAATTAATGAAGGTATTACAGACTCGTGTGCTAGTGTGTGTCTATGTTATCTTAGGCAACGAATCAATAAGATTGAAAAATACATAGACACTGGGAAACAGTAAGAGAAAACATAGCAAGAAAATGCTAAACACAACAATTTAATAAGGAGTTCACCCAATCCTCCTGGGCTACATCTCTGGTCCAGCTTTCAGTGGTGGCCTTCTTTATTGTCTCTTTAAGTAGATTTTTTACAATAAGGAGCTCAATTTGAGTCTCCTAAAATAGATGATGCTTAGTAGGGTGGTACTTGGATTCCCCATGCCACTAGAGTGCACAGACTCCCCCTTACTAAGTCTCAACCTCAACTGGTCTTAATGGGATGAGTCCAGCTTGGTACTCAGTTCCCGACAGATATCCTCTCAGGGATTGCTTGAACCTCTCAAGCTTGGTTCTATCTGCTCGATGTTGCCTTAGCTCTACAGGTCAGCTTGGTTCTCTGTTCTCTACTACTTGCTTTGCTCTCTATTTTTTCTCTCTGTCTCACTATCTCCTCCTTCTCTATTTTTTTTTCTCTATATATTCATGGCTTAAAGCCAATCCATCCCTTGATTGTTCGCTTCCTCTTCCATCTCTTTGGATCGCCTGCTGCTATCCACTTGGAATTCCCTGCCTCTGCGTCATCGCTACTATGTAACGTTTCACCAAGAGGTGGCCACTTGTCCTCTCACGAACTGAGCACCAGCTCTTCCTCGACAGTTCATTATTTCGGTTACTTTGTGAAATGATCCATCCGCCAGCTCAGCGGTCAAATCAGACTTCAAACCTTTATGCATCGCAGCTTATTTCTCCCTCCAAATCTAGTCTCCCATCAAGTGTAATCTCTGTCGTTAGATACGAGACCCCCAGATCCTACAGTTATCGCTCTTATCGTGTGGTTGACTTGCTCGAATGTTAGCCCGTGATGAGAGCAGTTTTCTCCCTCATCCGTCAGTCACGCATCATCCAATGTATGAAATCGCTCATTCTCCTGACAAACCCGCTTACTGCCCGAAACACCTCCGATATACTGCCAAATTTGAAGCACGGGACCCGCCTGTCATTTCAGTGCTTTTCCCATGGTTTTTTAGTTTCCTTGTGACTGAGTGCTTGGGGATTTTCCATTTCAAGGGGTTTTTCCCATCGCACATCAAAAACAACCTTCGTTTTTTTATCTAGATTTCCCAATTGCTAGTTTGCACCACTACGTGGTCTCCATGGGCCAATGGTCAGCGCGCTTTGACCGAGGTCCTCATTGTTCCATGCTAGCTACAAACTGCCACTGTCTAGAGGTTCTTCCTAATAGCTCTTTGTTCACAAGTTTTTGAAGTTTGCCATGATTCGAAATAGTCACAGGACTCTGATAATTTTCAAGGATCCAATTCAGATCACGACCTTCCCATTGAAAAAGCTTTTGGACCACCAAAAGTTGGTTTTCAAGCATCGACTAAGTGAGGATACAATTGTCTCACTTGTCCAATCTTTATCCATTTTGCACTACTCAACTTTGAACCCTTGAGTCCAACTCTGAGGTACTCAACATCTCCCTTGTGCATCATTCTCACCTTCCTGTCCAGAACTGTGTCTTCCTGCAATTCATTAATATATTTAGGTAATAGGTCATCAGTAGAAGGCAATTTACTCTATTCTTCAGGATCTTCAGTTAACGAAGGTTCAAATAGTCTCAAGTTGTCTTCATTTACGACTGAGTAGATGTGCATGTAAGCTGGTAGATCAAGGCAAAATGCATTCTCACCAATTTTCTCAAGTATCTTGAAAGGTCCATACCTGATAGGTTTTAGTTTTTTACCTTCACCTTGCATTTTTTCCTTGCTGATATACAACTAGACTTGATCACCAACTTGGAAACTATGCTCCATCTGATGCTTTTCATGCCTTTCCTTGTATTTGGCCTGGCTCTTTTCCAGTTGTTCCTGTACTACCTAGTGAATCTCTTGGATTTGTTCAATGAACCTAGTTGTCCTGTCCACATCGTTGTGTCCCTCAACTGTTGTGTCCTTACCAAAGACAAAATCCAAAGGAGACCTTGGTGTGAAACCAAAACAGGTCTCAAAAGGAGATCTCTGTGTAGAAGAATGTTTGGCTCAGTTGTAAGTATGTTGCACATAACGCAAATGTTCATCCCAAAGCTTAGGATGCTTGTTGCAATATCCCTCTAAGCAACTAGATCACTGTCCTATTGACTACTTCTGTCTGGCCATCGATTTGTGGATGGAAAGTTATGCTTTTTTTTAGTTTGGTGTCCATCAGTTCCCACAGACTTAACCAAAACTTTCCCACAAATCGGGTGTCTCGATTAGATACAGTGGAAGTGGGTAATCCAAAATGAACCCATACATGTTGAAAGAACAGTTTTGTAGTTTGTTCAGCTATAATCTTTTTATTACAAGGTATCAAAATACACATTTTGTTGAACCTATTCACAACAACATACATATAATCATGACCTTTCCTAGATTTATGTAGTCCTCCAACAAAATCCATGGAAACACTTTCCCAAGGATGAGAAGGAACTAGTAATGGAGTGTACAATCCTAGTTTCCTATTGTTGGGCTTGCTCTTAGCACACATAATACACCCTCTTACATATCTAGAAACTGCCTCATTCATTCTTGGCCAATAACAAAATATTTGTAGTTGTGCAACTGTTTTACTTACCCCAAAGTGACCTGATATTAGAGAAGTGTGTGCTTCTTGAATTATCTTTACTCTTTTCGTTTATGGAATGCATAACTTCCCACAATGATATAGGAGTCGGTCCTTTACAGGATAATCCAATTCTTCTACTCTTTTGCCTTGACTTAAAGTCGTATATACATCTTTAAAGTCTATATCTTGAGAATTTTGTTCAATGTAGCTCTCATGTAACACCGAATTATGCTTAAGTATAGAAGATGCATTTATAATGGGTCTAGATAACATATCTGCAACTTTATTGTGTATGCCCTTTTTATATCTGATGACTAAATGAAATTGTTGTAGAAAACCCATCCATCTATAGTGTCTTGATTGTTGCAACTTAGTTTGGGATTGTATATATTGAAGTGGTTGATGATCAGTATGTATTACTGTCTCTTTGTCCATTAAGTAATTTTTCCACTTTTTCACACTCTGTACTAATGCATACAATTCTTTATCATATGTAGGATAATTAAATACTACAGAATTAAATGTCTCAAAATGATAACATATTGGTTTTCCATGTTGTGTCAACACTGCTCCCATGGCATAGTCACTGGCATCTGTTTCGATCTCAAATGGTCTTTGAAGATCAAGCAGTGCTAGTACTGGTGTTGTACTAATCTTTTCTTTCAAGGTGTCAAAGAATTTCTCTTGTTTGGCTCCCCACTGAAACACCTTGTTCAATCTTGTTAGAGCATGTAAGGTAGATGCAATTAAGGAAAAGTTAGAAATGAACTTTCTCCAATATTGTGCTGCTCCAAAGAAGCTCCTAACTTTTGTAGCAGATTTAGGTTTAGGCCAGTTTACAGTCGCTACCACCTTAGATGGATCTATCTTCAATTCAGCACCCCCTACTATATGTCCCAAATAATTCAAAGATGTTTTGAAAAAATCACATTTTGAGAGTTTAACATAAAGTTTTTCTCTTTTCAAAACATATAGTGTCTACTTAACATGCTTTAAATGTTCTTCCCATGTTTTGCTAAATATCAGAATGTCATCTAGATACACAATAATAAAATCATTAAGAAAAGGTCTGAGTACATCATTCATTAATCTCATGAAAGTAGCAGGAGCATTAGTTAATCCAAAAGGCATAACCAACCATTCATACAACCCCTGACTTGTCTTGAAAGCAGTCTTCCATGCATCATGTTCTACAACTCTAACCTGATGATATCCACTATGCAAGTCTAACTTGGAAAAATAAACAACATCTTTCAATTGATCTAACAGATCATCTATGCATGGAAGGGGATAATGATTTTTGATTGTTATCTTATTCAGTGCTCGGTAATCAATGCATATTTCTCCACGAGCCATCTTTCTTTCTCACCAAAATGATTGGTGACCCACATGGTGTTGTGCTAGGTCTGATGAATCCCTTCTCAAGCAACTCCTGCACCTACTTCTTCATTTCTGTGTTCTCTAAAGTGGACAACCTATACATTCCAATGTTAGGCAATGGAGCATCTTGCTGCAAAATAATATCATGCACTATTTCCTTTTTGGGTGGCAGACCTTTAGGTTCTTGAAACAAGATATCATATTCTGGAACAAATTTTTCTAAATCAGCTTGTTGTTTAGCATTACAACCCTCAAATACATTGATTTTATCAGGTTTCTTTTCCTTTACAACCATCAGTGAAAATTGTTTGCATGAATTTATCATTCATTTCATCTACCATGAGTTTATGAGAGTATAATTATTCTTGAGCTTATGAGTTCTTACAAAGTATTCGATTCCATCTTTAACAAGTAGGCACTTGTTCTCAGCTCTATAGAAGATAACTTTTCTGTCATACAAGTAAGGAATTACTAAAAAAATTCCACATATATCCAAAGGAATTATGTCTAACTCAACCTCATCCACAAATGTTGACCCAAAAGAAAACTTGAGTTTGCATTGTCTAGTCACTTGTAGTTGTGCTTTATCATTTAACCATCCTAATGGGAATGGTTTCTTATGAGGTGTAGTCACTAATCCCAAGTTCTTTAAAATTGCTTCAGAAATTAAATATACTTGTGAGACACTATCAAACAAAGTATCAATGTTTTGATGTTTGGAAGTAACTTGAATATGGAAAAGCTCCTACCTTTTTCTCTCATTTTCTTCATCAATAGTAGATTGGAAGAATTACTAGTAGATGCTTTAGAATTCTTACCTTGTATACCTATGGCTGCAATGGTTGTTTCATCTATTGAGTCTGAGCCCAAATCTTTCTGAATAGTTGTAGCAGTCTTCTTCTTCTTGCCCTCAAACTTCTTAGGTCTCAGCTCCAAATGCAGAATCCAACAGTGCTCATCATCATGCTCATCCTTCTTACAGTGAGTGCATGAAGACTTGCTTTTCTGTGCAGTGTTGGCCTTCCTTGCTTTCCATTTCTATTTTCTTTTCTCCTTATTCTTGCTTGCAGTGGGTTGGGATGATCCCCCAACTTCTAGACTTCCATTCTTTCCTCTAGCTTCTAGATGTGTAGCTTGAACAGATACCTCATCTATACTAATGGCATTAAACATGAGGATAGTGTGCCTCATGTAGCTGTGTATACCACCAATGTACTTCAACAGAGTCTTAGGTGAGTCTAATGAGATTCCTAGAATCAATGCTCTCTTTCTAAATTCTTGGGTGTAACCTTTTACACTTTGCCCTTTCAACTGTTGAAGAGCTTGTCAGCTCATCATGGCTTGCTGCATGTAGGCCAATGGATAGAACTACTTTTTGATTGCAGAAACAAATTCACTCCAGACAGAAATAGTCTTACTGTGTCTCTTCATGTCAGCTTGCGTCCTGCCTTCCCACCAAACCAAGGCAGTGCCTCCAAGGTGTGCTAGTAACAGTCAGCGTGCTTAACGTTCTTCTCCTTTGTCTTGTTTGGAGCCTGATGAATCTTCATCCTTATGTTTTCTAAAATCCTTATACATTTCTTCTACCATGGACCTTATGGCTAGGAAACTATCTATGAATTGAGGGTCTGGCCCCATAGAACCTTCCTCTGACATTGTCTTCTAAGGATAGACTCTTCCAATTTCAGGATTAATTTCAACCAACTATCCTTTTCCCAATTTGAGCTTTGAACTAGTTAGCATTCAACAGCTAAATCCAGCACAAGCTTTTCTAACCTTAACAGCCTAGGGCTTTGATACCACTTGATCTGAAAATCACTTACGAGTGAGCTCAGGTAATTAATTAATGAAGGTATTACAAACTCATGTGCTGGTATGTGTCTATGTTATCTTAGGAGACAGATCGATAAGATTGTAAAAGACACAAACACTGGGAAACAGTAAGAGAAAACATAGCAAGCAAATGCAAAACACGACAATTTAATAAGGAGTTCACCCAATCCTCTTGGGCTATGTCTCCGATCTAGCTTTCAGTGGTGGCCTTCTTTATTGTGTCTTTAAGCAGAGTTTTTACAATGAGGAGCTCAATTTGAGTCTCCTAAAAAAGATGATGCTTAATAGGTTGGTACTTGGATTCCCCAAGCCACTAGAGTGCACAGACTCACCCTTACTAAGTCTCGACCTCAACTGGTCTTAACGGGATGAGTCCATCTTAGTACTCAGTTCCCGACAGATATCCTCTCAGGGATTGCTTGAACCTCTCAAGCTTGGTTCTGTCTACTCGATGTTGCCTTAGCTCTGCAGGTCAGCTCGGTTCTCTGTTCTCTACTATTTTCTTCGCTCTCTATTCTATCTCTCTGTCTCACTATCTCCTCCTTCTCTATTTTTTGTTCTCTGTCTATTCACGACTTAAAGCCAATCCGTCCCTTGACTGTTCGCTTCCTCTTTCATCTCTTCGGATCACCTGCTGTTGTTCGCTTGGAATTCCCTGCCTCTATGTCATCGCTACTGTGTAATGTTTCACCAGGAGGTGGCCACTTGTCCTCTCATGAACTCAACACCAGCTCTTCCTCGACGATTCCTTATTTTGCTTACTTTGTGAAATGATTCATCTGCCATCTCAGCGGTCAAATCAGACTTCAAACCTTTATGCATCGTAGCTTATTTCTCCCTCCAAATCTGGTCTCCCATCGGATTTCCGCCATTAGATCCAGGACCCCTAGATCCTACGGTTATCACTCTTATCATGCGGTTGACTTTCTTGAAAGTTATCCCGCGATGAGAGCAGTTTTCTCCCTCATCCACTGGACATGCGTCATCCAATGTATGGAATTGCTCGTTCTCCTAACAAACACGCTTACTGCCCGAAACGCCTCCGATATACTGCTGGTTTTGGAGCGCATGACCCGCCTGTTGTTTCAATGCTTTTCCCAAGGTTTTCTGGTTTCCTTGTGACTGAGCACTTGAGGCTTTTCCTTTTTGACGAGTTTTTCCCATCGCGCATCAGAAATAGCCTCCGTTTTCTAATCCGGATTTCCCAATTGCTAGTTTTCGCCACTGCGTGGTCTCCATGGGCCAACGGTCAGCGCGCTTTAACCGAGGTCCTCGTTGTTCCATGCTAGCTACAAACTGCCATCTAGAGGTGCTTCCTGATAGCTCTTTGTTCACAAGTTTTTGAAGTCTGTCGTGATTTGAAACAGTCACAGAATTCTGATAATTTTCAAAGATCCAATTCGGATCAATGAGTTAAATGTTGGCTTGTGTTATTCTATCTAAGACTAGCACACATAGTGATCCAGGGGATTAGAAGGGGGCAGAGCCCCCCCTTCATTGCACCGATTGCATAGTAGGGCAGAGTCACAGGGGGTTTGAGGTTGCTATAGCGTTTTTTGGACCCTATATTAGATTGGGCGGACCTACCTATAGTTTTTTGCATGATTTATCACACATGGTTTTGGACACTATGGTTTTTGGTCCATGGTTTTGGACGCGATGGTTTTCAGTCCATGCTATTGGATGCTTCAGCATGTATAAATATGTATTGTAACATTGAAGGGAACATAATGAAAAATCAAGCTAGTAGTCCCAGTTTTGGGATCCAGGGGAAAATCTTTGTGTATATGTGTTTTATGTGTTATGCTCTCGCATTGTTTATTTTCTGTGTTTTAGAATTTGTATGCAGGTAATTTCTGTACTGGGTTAAAACCTACATTTGGTATCAAAGTTATTTTGGCTTCAAGGGGACGCATTTGTTGCTGAGGGGTTTCGCTTGAGCTTGTGGTAAACCCTGTTCAGTGGGAGATGTGCAAGATCGCTTCTGGTGGTGAAAGATGATGGCGAATAGTGGAAAGATAGAGATTGAAAAATTTAATGGTCAGAGTTTTGAGTTATGGAAACTCAAGATGGAGGATTTTTTGGTGGATAAAGATCAATAGATTGTGGTAGATCTAATTTCTAAACCAACGGGAGTGTCCAATGAATAATGGAAGAAGTTGGATTGAAATTCAAAGAGCACAATATGATTGTGTGTCTCAGATTCAGTATTTCTGAATGTATCAGGGGAAGTTATAGCGAAGGCTCTGTGGGACAAGTTAGGTACTTTGTACCAATCTAAGTCTCTGGTGAATAAAATGTTCCTGCAGAAAAATTTGTATAACCTGAGGATGAAAGATGGAGACTCAGTGACATAGCATCTAAACACATTTAATACTATGGTAAGTTAGTTATTATCTATTGATATTAAAATTTTAGATGAAGATAAGTGCATCAATTTGTTGTGTTCTCTACCAGGTTCATGGGATAGTCTGGTTATTACAATAGGTAGCAATACAACTGCCTTGTAGTTTGATGAAATAGTCCCATCCTTGCTGACAAAGGAGATGAGACAAAAAAATTTGGAGAGCCAGAATGGTGATACCTTGTCTGTATGAGGGTGGTCCCAAAATAGAAACAAAAATAAGTCATCGAGTGGGATATCTAAATCTAGAGGGAGATCTAAATCTCCAGGAAAACCTGTAAAGGTGGTGTGCTGGAAATGCGGAAAGGAAGGGCACTACAAAAGGGACTGTAAATCTAAAGCTTACGAGAGATTTTTCGGCGTAAATCACATGATATTTAATTTGTAAATCTAAAGCTCCTGAAAAAGGAAAGGGATCTGATGATGCTCCTTCTGCAGAGGTGAAAACCACCTTAGATGAAGGTGGGGATGTGTGTTTGGCTTCTTCAAGTACACATGTAGATCATGAGGCATGGTTGATTGACTCAGGTGCTTCCTTTCACTGCACTCCCCATAGATAGTAGTTCTATGAGTATGAGAAATATGATGGTGGTGATGTCTTCTTGGGGGATGATAGGACAGCTAGAATCGTTGGTCACGAAAAAGTAAAGTTGAAGTTGCAAGGTGAAAGGGTTAGAACACTTCCGAGTGTTCTGCATATTCCTGCATTAGCCAAAAATCTGATTAATATAAGAACGTTGGATGATACATGTGTAAAAACAGTGTTCGAGAAGGATACCTACAAAATGGTTTAGGGAGAACTGTTATTGATGTGGGGAGTTCGAAGTGGAAATCTGTACAAGCTGCAAGGTAGCACTGTTGTTGATGGGTGCAATAGCTTTAAGGTTCCTGAAAGTGGAGCAGAAAATCTAGTGGTCTCTAGAGAGAAGACCATTCTATGGCATCAAAGGCTTGGAAATATTGGAGAAAAGGGCCTTCGAATACTTCATGGTAAAGGTATGGTAGAAGGTATGAATAATAGTTCTCTATATTTTTATTTCTGTGAAAATTGTGTATATGGGAAGCAGAATCGGGTGAATTTCCCCTCTAGTGGTAAGAGGGTGAAACATATATTAGAACTTGTCCGCAGTGATGTGTTTGGACCTATGAAGGTTCCATCATTGGGTAAGTCTGTGTACTATGTATCATTTATAGATGACTTCTCAAGGAATACATGGATATATTTCTTTAAAGTCTTTGACAGGTTTAAAGAATTTAAGGCTCTGGTGGAAAACTAGATAGAGAAGAAGATAAAGGTGTTGAGGGCATATAACGGTGGAGAGTTTTGCAACAAGGAATTTGAAGAATTATGTAAGAAGTGTGGTATAGCATGGCAGAAGACTACTCCATACACACCTGAGCAAAATGGAATTGCAGAAAGAATGAACAGGAAGTCGATGGAAAGGGCAAGAAACATGCTCGGTGGTGTTGGGTTAGGACAAGAATATTGGGCAGAGGCAGTGGAGATAGCATGTTACCTACTAAGCAGATCACCTTCATCAGCGTTGGAGGATAAGACTCCACAAGAAGTATGGACTGGTAAGAAACCCTCTCTTTCACATATGAGGGTATTTGGATGTGATGCATATGTACATGTTCCAAAGGAGAAACCAACCAAGTTTCATAGTAAATTTGAAAAGTGCATCTTTATTGGGTATAAGGATGGTTTAAAAGGTTACAAGCTTTGGAACCCAGTAAAAAAGAAGGTTGTGTATAGCCGAGATGTGGTGTTCAGAGAGGTAAAAGATGTTATTAAACATGAAGTCCAACCAAAGGAACCTGAGAAGATAGAGTTTGAGCTTAAGGAGGAAGAATCAGACTCTACAACAGAGGAGGAATCAGAATATGAAGAGCCACAAATTCCGGGTGTGAGAAGATCATTTCAAGAAAGAAGGCAGCTAGAAAGGTGTAGTCCATTTACTTTCTATTCAAATTTTGCTTTATCTATTATTGACGATGATCCCAGAACTATGAAGGAAGCAGTAGATTCAAAGGATGGAAAACTCTGGAAAGAGGCTGTGGTTGATGAAATGGTATGTTTGCACAAAAAAGAGGCTTGGGATCTGGTAGAGCTGTCAGCTAGAAGGAAACCCATTGGCAGCAAATGGGTGTTCAAGAAGAAGACAAATGCAGAAGGAAAGGTGGAGAAATACAAATCTTGGTTGGTAGCAAAAGGTTATTCCTAGGTACCAGGAATTGATTTTGGTGATATTTTTTCTCCTGTTTCCAACGTAGCTTCTATTAGATTAATTTTATCTATTGCTACTACTTTTGATTTTAAGGTAGAATAGATGGATGTGAAGATAACATTTCTTCATGGGGATCTAGAAGAGGAAATCTACATGAAGCAACCTGAAGGCTTTGCGGTGAAGGGTAAGAAAGAATTGGTATGCAAGTTAAAGAAGTCTCTGTATGGGTTAAAACAGTCACCAAGGATGTGGTATCAGAAATTTGATACATTTATACGGGGACTTGGCTTCACCATAAGCAAAGCAGATCACTGTGTGTATTTTAAATTAATTTGGGACTATGTTATTTGTCTGGTCTTGTATGTGGATGATATGTTGCTGATTGGAAATGACAAAGAAATTATCCAGGATTTGAAGACCTAATTGTCCTCCAAATTTGATGTGAAAGATCTTGGTGCTACAAACTATATTTTGGGCATGGAAAGTAAAAGAGATTGGGCAAAGAGGAAGCTCTAGTTAATCCAGAGGAAGTATGTCGAGACAATATTGCAGAGGTTTAATATGCAGGATAGTAAACAAGTGAAGGCTCCTATTCTTGTAGGTGTAAAGTTATCTATTGAACAGTGTCCCAAGACACAAGAAGAGGAAGAGGACATGTCCCGTGTTCCATATGCAAGTGTAGTCGGTATCCTGATGTATGCAATGGTTTGTACTAGACTAGACATTACACATGCAGTGGGAGTATTGAGCAGATTTATGTCAAAACCGGGGAAGGAGCATTGGATAGCAGTGAAGTGGGTTTTCAGGTATTTGCGTGGCACTAGTGATTATGGTTTGTGCTACAATGGAAGACCAGGATTGGACAGAGTTTTGGATATCCATGGCTTTGTTGATGTGGATTGGGATGGAGATTTGAATTAGAGAAGATCTAAAAGTGGGTATGTGTTTAACCTATTTGGAGGTGCAGTCGACTGGATGAGTAAGAAACAATCTGTAGTGGCACTATCAACTATAGAGGCAGAATACATGGCAGCCACTCATGCAAGCAAGGAAGTAGTTTGGTTGCAGAGATTATGTTCAAGTA
>APFE030978529.1:115185-155267 GCA_000404065.3 Pinus taeda
TGGTTTATTTCCAATTCTGGTTGTAAGCATATTTCGGTATTTTCCATTAATGAAATGAAGTGTTATTTCCGCTGCATCTCTTTATTTATGGTTATCACATCTCTGTATTTATGGTTATCTCTGTAATCTATTGCGTTCCTGTTTAAATCCGGATCAAGAGAAGACCTACAATTGGGTATGTGTTTAACCTATTTAGAGGTGCAGTTAGCTGGATGAGTAAGAAACAATATGTAGTGGCGTTATCAACTATAGAGGCATAATACATGGCAGCCACTCATGCAAGCAAGGAAGCTGTTTGGTTGTAGAGATTGTGTTCAAGCATGGGGTTAGTACAACGAGCTATAAGGATAGACTGTGACAACCAAAGTGCAATTTTTTTGGCAAAGAACCCTTCTTATCATTCAAAGACAAAGCACATTGATGTTCAATATCACTTTGTGAGGGATATGATAGAAGACAAAAAGGTGTTGCTGGTAAAGGTGGACACTTTGAACAATACTACAGATGCATTGACAAAATTTGTGAGCTCTGAGAAGTTCTCTTGGTGTAGAGAAACAATGGGTGTTACAGGGCTAGATAAATGACTAAGCTTTCTTGTGGCCCCTTGTGGAAATAAAACAACAAGTGGGAGAATTTTGGGTTGTGTTATTCTTTCCACGACTATCCCACGTAGTGAACCGTGGGATTAAAAGGTGGGTGGAGCCCCTCCCCCCCACTTCGTTGCACCGATTGCATAGCGGGGGGAGTCACAAGGGGTTTGAGGGGTGCAGGTAACCCCACTCTATGGGGTCTGGGGAAACGCCCTGGAAAATTTTGTTTTTGGACCCTACATTAGGTTGGGTGAACCTACCTATGGTTTTGTGCATGATTTATCGACATGGTTTTGGACGCAATGGTTTTCGGTCCATGGTTTTGGAGGCAATGGTTTTTGTTCCATGGTATTGGATGCTTCAACATGTGTAAATATGTATTGTAAAATTGAAAGGAACATAACGAAAAAACAAGCTAGTAGTCCCAGTTTTGGGATCCAGGGGAAATCTCTTTGTATATGTGCTTTATGTTTTATGCTCTTGCATTGTTTATTTTCTTTGTTTTAGAATTCGTATGCAGGTAATTTCTATACTTGGTTAAAACCTACATTAAAGTGGAAGAAATCATCTGGCCAATATGTTTGTGCATCTCAGTTTGGTCAATTGGATGTACATATTTTACACTAAACTAAAATGAGGATTGCTTCTGATAATGTGCAGGAGTTCTGATCTATGGAATTTGAGCTTGTAAGAAAGCCATTTGCATCTTATCCTTCTCAGAGTCAAATACTGAAACAAGTCTAGCTTGAGAACTGGAAGAGTGTTTCCATAATTGAGTATAAGTGTTTAGCTTCAATTCCTCATTATTCTTCTTAATTTCCCTGAAAACATGGAAGGTATCATCTTCTTTGTCCTTCTGACTGGTTCCACTGGTCTAAATCATATGTTGTTCCTAAATTGTGATTTCTTCTTTGCAGCTACAAAATGTACTTCATCTGCATTTAACCTCTACCTAATATATTCCAATGCAAATATTTTGATAGGAAGGAACTTAGGAAGTTTGTAGAGTGGAATCTCGCAGCCATAGACTCTGATTTCTGTATAGTTTTTGTAAAGATACCAATAGCTTGTGGTGGCTTGATCAACCAGCTGCAATACTTTCACAATTTCCTCACTGATTCTTGGCACTGGAGTGTTTCTCATAAGACTAATAGTTGGATGAATAAATAATTCTATGAACTGTTTATATGTAAATTCTTCCTTCTCCTTCATTCCCATTGAAGTCCAAAAGATAATTGATTGTTGCTTGCCTTCCTCATCTAGCTTCTATAAGGTGAATGGAAACTTGTCTCCCTGAAATATATATAAAAAGGTATATAAGCACTGAAGCATACTTCAATACTTCTTCAGTGTTAAACTAGAAAAATTGTTCATGTATGGCTTGAGCTAGGAATTGGTTGAAGTTATAAATAATAGTGTATTTGGAATAAATATAAAAGATAGACAAGAAACCTAAGATGGCTTCATTAACATATTGATCAAAATTGTAACCAAGCAGATAAGACAGAATGGTGGTGATTTGCTCGGTTCTGTTTGGGAACATGGATGAAACATAGGGGGGTTTCTTTTAGGAAAAGGGCTATCTATAGCTAGGAAAAGTTCAAGAGTTTGAGATATTTTAGTAAAATCTAGCTTTTGATAGGCTTCTATCAGGCTTTCATGAGAAAATGTATAGGTTCATGCCATAGTTGGGGCCTGCAACATCTTTTCAATGGAATCAACATTGATGAAACAGAGGATTTCTCCTCGGGGTGAAATGATTGCTCTTTTATTGGGATCATAGGATTCATGGCATTTCTTGACAAATTCAGGTGCTCTGTGTATCTAAGTGAAAATGTAATGAGGAAGGTGGGAGTCCCAAAGTCCTATTTCATCTGTCTGATCAACTAATTGATCTTCCATCTAACAGTAAATTTCATATAGATCAAATTGAGAGGAAGACTCAATGATTTTGCAATCTATGTCGACCAAGGGAGTATAATGGAAGTCAACTTGTGGATGAATGAGAGGATTTCGGATTTCAGCAATTTCTTTTCGCTTAGGAGGCAACTTTTTAAGTGAATTACAAGTTGAAAGTGACAGGAATGGAAGAAATCAGTCTGAAACACAGTGATAACAGAAAAACAGTATAACTGAAAGTAGATAGATGGACCTGGTTGTCAGCTTGGTTCTTAACAGAATGAAAAATTCAGTTGAATGATGAGTCTGTCTATTAGGCTGTAAGCACAAAATCGCTAGTGATTAATTGACTTTTATAAATATACTATGTAAAGGTTTTCATGAAGGAATAGGGTTTATAATTAACAAAAATGGAGTGAGGTTGTTTAATAAATGGCTAAATCTTTATTAATTATCCAACGGGACTGATAAACAGGTCTATGGGGCATAAATTCATGGGAGTTATGAATTAAATGAATAATGGATAGGCTGTAGTTGATTGGACAGAGGAAGTGACATGGAGCGGACATGGATAATGATGTAGGAGCGGCGGTAAACGGTCAAATGTAAACCACGTTCGGGAGTGAGTAAGAGTGGTAAGTGGTTTCGGGATTTTAAGTCTCAAAATACTAGGATGGGGAAAAAACAATTTGAGGAGGGTGGTCTCCAAACTGTCCATTTCAGAACCACCCGCCCCCCCCCCCCTCGCTCAGTTAAGTTCAAACGGAAATTGAGGGCCAAGGAGTGATGTGTGCCATCGGATTTCAGGGGAGCGTGTGGGATGTAAGATAAGATGAATGGGATTTAACAACGGAGGCAGAAAGTGATGGTGGGGTTAAGATTTATGGCGGATGTGACAATTGTGGGTTGTGGGCGAATGAGATGGAGTTAGAATATTTGCATAATTACATTGATAATTAGGATTTATGGTTAATTAAAACCCATACCATATGCATATCTTTGCAATGTTAAAAATTAGGATAAAATATTTTCATGCTCCAATTGTATTCCATTTCTCTACCTATCCTTATCTTTCCTAACACGTTCTCACTTAGTTCTTTGAGTGCATTTAGACTAGCAACTCAATATTTTCCTTTTAATGACTAATCTACTTCTATCCCTTATTTTCTCCATTGGCTCATATTAAACTATTGAGTCAATTTTAATTTCTACCTATTGACAAACAATTTAAATCAAAACAAATCATGATTAAACTGTATAATTGGATTGTATGAACTAGTGTGGCATTTAAACAGTCTGCACACAACCTTTATTTACAAAAATGAAATTGACTAAGAGTAGTGGCATTCAGATTTTCAAAACTTTCAAAATTTATCATTTTTCTTTTATTTCTAGCCTAACATTTTATTTTTTCCTTAATTTTTAGGGCATCTATTTTACCATTTTATTTGATAAGGACTTATCTATCAAATATTCTTCGCATTTATTATTTAATATTCTTTTTGTCCATATCCTAACTTAACATTTTTTTGAAATATATTTTCATTTTTTGACTAATTAATACTAACTTACAAAAATAAAAAAATGCTACAACACAGCCCACTGCCAGTTCCCTCTGGGATTTGCACAGTTTTGGCTGCCAGTCTCCCGACCAGTTCCTCCAAAAAACTGCGCAATTCCTACCTGCTGATTCTCCATGCAGCCTGACCTATTCATCCAGAAAATTACACAAATTTTGTCCTTCCAGCGCCTACTTTTCGCTCATTCCTAAAAATGCACAGATTATGTCTGCCTTGCCTTCCTACAGCCCGGACTATCCCTCCCAAAATTTGCACAGTTTTTCCTTACAGCCAAGCCAGACCTCGCAGAAAGTCACTGTCGACTCGAATTGTCCCTATTCATCACACAATGACTCTTGCATATTTTTCATCAACAGTGCCCGGAGCCATCATCCTGCCTAGCAACCTTGCTACCTCTCCTAGTCACCTACACCCGAAATGACCATGTGTCATGGTAGATTAGGAGGTTTTTGGATTTGATGTCATCTCGTTATGAGTGACTACAGGTACAAGTACACCAACAAACATGGTGCGACGATGAATGGGATGAACGAAGGGAGCACATGCAGAAGGACGAGTTCACCAATGGACAAATGAATGATGCATGTGAAGAGGTGTGCTCGCGAATGGATGATCATGAAAATATGTGTTCGCAGATGGACGGATGAGCAAACATGCAAGATGTGCTCACAGACGGAAGAGCAGATGAACATGCACCTTTCATGAATAGATGAGCCTGTCAAGCCTTCCAACATACAAGCAAGGAGCAACATGCCAAAGCAACATCAAGCAAACCAACAACCATCAAAGTCTCCATGCACTTTGCCATCTTGAGGTGAAGCTATGATACACCATGAAGACATCCATCACCCAGCAGCATTGTAGCTCAACATGCACTCCAGCATCAGCACGAATGTACCAGCACTGTCATGTCGAGTCATGTCATGGGTCATGTTTTCCACATCTCCACTGTGGGCCATGTTGTCAAATCAATGTAATGTAATGTGGAAGTCCAAGAGACCCACTTGTTGTACAAAGAGTCATGTAAAGTTGAAAAGTCAAGGAATTCAAATAGTCATGAGGGTAGTCGAATAGCCACAAAGTTCAGTTTCATCCTTGGCTATAAATACCCCCTCATTTGTACATGCAAAGGACTTTTTAGCTCAACTCCTCCCACATAGCCAAGAGAGTCCATAATCTTTTCTTTTAGGAGTAAGTAATGGCTCCAACACCCCGCGCTCGAGGTTATTGATGTATGGTCTAACCATGTGTCTTGGAACTTTCGCTTAATTCATAAGCCTGCTAATAGGCCAGCACGTTTTCTCACATGTATTGTAACCGTTGTAAGACTAATCTTGAACATTTGTAATGCATCTTTTTTTAACCTATGTTGAACACTTGAACTTATTTCACTTGTTGTAATACATAATATGTTAATGAAAATGTGTTTCATATGTTGTTAAGGTTGTCTCACCCAAGGTGGCTACCTATCCGAACAGCAAACAAACCTTTCACATAAAACTTATTGTAACAATCGTTACACTCGTGTGGACTCATCCACTGGATGTTGTACGTGTTATATTACCTTGTGTGTTGTGACTGTTGCATCTATGTGGACTACTCCTCTGGAAGTTATGCAAGTTCTATTGTGTTGTGTGTTCCTAGTCGAGTTGGGACTTCATCCCAACCAACTTGGGACTCACTACCATCCTCTCCCTCTATAGTGAAAGAACCATTGACACAAGTACACTAGAAATCACCAGGCACACAAACATCACTTCTCGAAGACAAAGCAGACCACTGTCATGTGCTAACAAGCAAGAGTTAAGACAAATCTTTAAGAAAATGGAAACCAAGCCATCATAACAGATGAAATTCCCACACCAAATGGTGTGAGGTCTAGTTGGGACTTCATACCAGGGTGATCCCCTGAACGTTGGTAGGTCTAGCACCATCAACAGATGTAAATGTTGCATAGATTTGTGTTATAAATCTCCATGGGCAGCATGTGTTTCGTTGGTTTATAAGTGTCATTGAATACTAAGGATGGTGTTCCACCAAAGGGGGGGTTGTAATAGCCCTTGGTTGATTTTCATGTAAATAAAATATAACACCAAGGTCATGGGACATGTATTCCAAGTTGAATGTTGGGAAAAACATAGTGATGGGTATCACTGATAATTAATTAGTGGCTATGGAAATTAGCAAAGGCATTGGCAAAGGAAAAGTGACAATAATTGGCATTTTATTTATGAAATAAATGAAAATAGGAGAAAAGGAAGGTGAAGAGACACAGATTTTCATGAGAGGGAAATTGAAGGGACATTAAGAAAATAGAGGCCTCAATGATACAAATTCCTTTGAGGACCAATCCATAGATCTGCTCAGTTTAGCTTTCAATAGTTTTTGGGTGGATCTCTCTTATATTCTCTCATTCTCTCATACTCTTGCACACTCAGAGCATTCTTGGAGCATGCTTGGATCACTCTAGTATTCACTTGAACTTGAAGAGAGAAGGAAAGGGAAAGGAGGAAAGAACAAGGGAATAGGTGGATCAACAACTACTTCTAGATTGTTTTGTAGGTAACAAGTTGCATGAGTGATTTCCTTGTTGATTTATGGATGCATGGTATATGCATGTGATTTTCTAGTTATGTGTTTTCGTTGGCATGGAGGATTTCCTATATTGATAGTGATTTTAACTTTTTGTTTCCATTTTCTAGATAGCCATGGTGTTGTGGGTTTTCCCACTTGATTGCTTTTCTTATTGGTATTGTTCCTTATGGATGTGGGTTGGAACAAATACTCTAGAAGCCCTAAAACAATTTGGATTGAGTTATTAGTCCTGGACCCTAGGTTGGTACAAACGCTCTGGAGCCCTTGGTGGTTTGAGTTACTAGTCCCTAGAGCTAGGTTGGAAAAATGCTCTAGAGCCTTGGAAGGTTGTGGGTTGAGTTACTAGTTCCTGGAGCCCTAAATAGTTTGGGTAGAGACCGATATAGTTGGTGTTAATGATATCCGAACGTGGAGGTGGAATCACTATGGTTGAGGGTTCAGGTGATTTGGCCTCTGGAAGACATATTTTGGTTTTGTCTTTGTTTATTCCATGAGATCCCATATTCATGCTTTGAATATGGCACAGGGTGATTGGTTGAGAGAGATATTTGGTTTAGCCCAATCTATGGTCAGGTGGTCTGTGGATGTCCTTGACTTGGGTGGTTCTTTCCTATGTTAATATGAGACATTTCCTTATTGTGATATATGACCATTTGTAGTATTATATTGGTGATATTATGGTTGAGTTTCCATGGTTTCTATGCTAGTTATTTTTTGGTTGTATGTTGGTTATATGATGTGTAACATCTATGGCTGTTGACATGAATTTTTTAGTTATTGATTGATTGATGAATGTATGGAATAATAATCATTGTTGCAGATATGTGGAGAGGGCATAGAGGCTTCTTGATCGTCCTCAAATGAATCTTAGACTCTTATGATCAGATATGCATTCATGACCTGTAACTCTTATGTTTTCCATGTGTTTGATGAAATTCCTATTATGGATTGGGAATTTTTGGGTCTAGTTATTGTTCGAGTTTTGTATGAATGGCTTCATTATGTTATTTATGATTATGATTTACAGGAATTTTTGGGCAATGGTTTGGAGGATAGCCTGGAAAAGTGGCTAAGATCTTAGGACTACACCCTTTGAACTAGCGATTTTGGGCTACAATCACATGGAAGTAGTGTCATGCGTGCAGTTGGAGCCCTATAACCACACTCTTTCCTTGTTGTGCATGCGGTTGGGAGTTAAGATCTGAGAAAATAAGCCCTAGCTCAAGGTCTGGTCACCTGGGGTGGTCCTTTAGTCCCTGAGTGTCCTATAGCCCTTATTGATGTTTGTGAGAAGTCAGTTGTCAGCCCCACTTTCATAAATGAATCTTGGAGGTCAGGTCATGTCATAGTAACTCTTTGTCTCATGTATACCCTAAAATCTAAGTGAAATTCGGTAAATGTGGGAGGAGGTGGCTACATCTATGTCATAGGAATGTTTGCAGCACATATTCTAATGATAAATGTTATCAACTAGTGTAGGAGAATGTGTTGGGGTTACCTCTAGGAAGTGCTGTTAAGGTACATGAAAACAAGCGAAAGATACACATGAAAGAGTGAAAAAAAAAAACTTTAAAACATAAAGAAAACACAAGCGACTCATGAAAGAATGAAAGTAGGAAAAATAAACACTTGTAAAATATGGAAAAAGAAAAAATGATAGTTTTAAGAGAAAAAGAAACACTTGAAAATGCATAAGCAACAATTGAGACACTCATCTAATAGATAGAGCATTTCCAATCACGAGTGAGATAATGCTCCTTATAACCCAGAAATGTGCAAATATCAAAAGTGAAATATGAGGATGAGCTCTAGACTAGACTCTTTATAATGGGAGAGAAGACATGCAATTAAGGTTAAGATTGGTGAGCACCCTTAGTGCATGTTACGAAACTAGGAGTGAAGAGTGAATTGGATGATTTAAATAAATACATTCTTACTATCAAAAAAATATGCGTAGTCACTTTTTGCAAAAGGTTCCATCACACTATCATTATCCATTAGGATTGTGCAGTCTTAGTCTCCAGGGGTTACATAATCACCGTCACCAAAGACTGCACAAGCACTGTCTTGAAGGACTACATAGTCATCATCCTCTAGGAACTACATAATCACTGTCATTAAGGACTGCGTAGTCATTTCCCTCAAGAAATACATAATGAATTTCATCAAAGATTGTGCAATGCTTTTCTTCCAAAGATACGCACTCAATGTTAGGCTTGCTCAGAATATGTTCCATATGCAGGCATTGGAAGCTCAACATGTAAGAGTAGATCGCTTCAACACTTAGAATTCTCAAAGGAAGAATTGAACACTCAAGCAACATGACTAAGCATGACATTAACGGCTTGAAATGAAGGATGGAAAAACCATAAGTAGGCTCCAAAATTTGGATGTAGGAAAATTTTGGAGGGTGTTTGTCACAGCAACAACACTTGGTGACACACTGGAAGAACTCTAGCTTCTATATTCATATCTAACATTAAGTAAGAGGTATAGCCTTTAGAAATTATTTTCTCATCCTATTGATCACCATAGCTTCTTTACTTAGCCCAGTTACATGTGTACGTAGTCTCTTCTATTCCTCTTGTCAGTGTAACGCACTTCAGAAGACTAGTCATACTTCAGTGATTTTGATTAGGGAGTAAGGTTATGTAGATTCTGCGAGTTTAAGATGTTTAGAGATTATTATCATCTCTAGTGTTGCTTCGCTACCAATAGGCCTGTTCATTAACCTGATGGAGTCACTTTAAGGAATCGCAAGCATTGTTTCACTACCAGTGAGCCTATTCAGTACCCCGACGAAGTAACTTTCTTCACCTCTCTACACAGGAATCCTTTCTCTCCTTTCACCCTTTATTTATTTTATTATTTTATGCACATTGGCATTTCATAGGTATTATTTTTCCAAGGGAGGGAGACGAATCCCAACTTATTTAATGTGTAAGAGGTTTCTCCTTGTTTTGCGGAGACCCTTATGTATACACCTCTAAACTTAATATGCTCACTTAATTTTCTCATCCTTTCCCCTCTGTACTCAACTAAGTTGACACATTAGAAACCAATTAATATAAATGGTTGATTCATGGAATGAAGATCCCATTATATATACATGCATCATAGATCCACTAAGGGTTTCATTTAAGATGAAGAATATTTTTCGTACATGCATCATTGACCTTAAAATTCATTTAGGTCCAAGCAAAGAAGTATGCCAAAGATAAGCCAAGCGTTTCTAGTTTTTAAAGTTACCCTTTCAAATTTCGCCACATTACCATAGAGCCAAACGGGATATATGTCATGCATGGAATTATTAAAACAAAATGTGAGTAAAGACATGAAAAAAACATGACACGACATAAAAGACATAACATATGAAATAAAAGTAAAGGCTAATAAAGAGAATGTGGAAAAGAAAAAGGGAAAGCAGGAAAGGTGCTTTAATGTAATGAAAATGTAACTAGGACGCGGATAAGAAAAAGAATAGAACTAAACCGACATCCTTATCTATCTAAACTAAAAGGTCAGGATTATGTGAAATCGAATTACCAATGTAGCCATGTGAGTTGATACTAACCTGGAAGTAGAGAGATATTCAAAATTAGAACCATTACAAGACAATGTGCAAAGATAAATATGTTTACTTGAATAATTTTCACAAACAATTGAAGGTCTTGTCTATAAGCAAAATAGTATAATATAACAACCTACTTTAACCAACTTGAAACTTTACCTTGGTAATTGAAACAATGATCATACAAACCCTGAAAGTTTCCCATGAATGTACATTCATCCATGTTTTCAAACACCAAGAAAGATTGAAACATTTTATTAGAAATGGAGCTTTCCAAGTAAGGTTTCTCTAACCATTTAGCAATTGGATCACGATTTTCATAACACCCCATTTGAACTTTCGATCAGTCGAATCAAATTATAAGGAGAATATTGCAAGGGAAAATTGATCTAAGCTTGTTCAAATATTTTATCAAGATCATGAGGACCTAACATAACCATCGACAAAATTTGAAGTACCTCAACTATCCGACAAGTACCTAAATAGAAAAATCATGAATCATAAAGATCAATGGGCACAATAAGATCAACTGATATAAAATGAATATCACCATTCGTATCAACGGGAACATGATTATTATAAGAAGAGCTTCGGCATAAATCACATGAAAACAACCTTTGTCGACGCGTTTCGAACCAACTAGTGTGGCTCATCGTCAGGACAAGTTGAAGAAACAAATCTGGCCTAGCATGTTAAATAGACTGGGCAGAGACTCCAACGGCTACATAACGGCTAATTAACGGCTAATTTTGACACAAGGGCCAGGTCAAAATTATATTAATAACTTAATATTATTTTTTTATTTTAATAATCTTCAGTGACAATTTTTAGAACAAATGTTATGATCAAATTGTTGATTTGGCATATAGGATTCTCGATTATCCTTTGGTTTCCTTTGTATCTGATTACATACTAGACCATCAATATGAGATATTTGGGGATTAAAAACAATTGTTGGCATCCTAAATCCGAGAAAATAATTTAGGATACCAAGTTGACAAGAGATTAGAAATATATGTTAGATTAAATCTAGTATCCATATCAACATGATGGTTTTTATTCAAACATTACACGATACTTAAAAATATTGATTGTTTCAAAAAAATGATAAACTTCATAGCATACACTAGCGAAATAAGCAACCAATTATTCATGGATGAATTTGATATGAAGGAATCTTTTAGCTGGTGATGATCTTTGCCCTGATAATTAGAAAGATAAGCTTCAAAGTTGTGTATATTCAAGAAATATATGAATTCCAACCCTGGGTTAGATACAAGAGATTTGCACGAAGAAGAATTTTCCAAACAATAAGCTTTCACTCAATTAGAGGATTTATCTTGAGGATTAAGAAAATCAAATTGAAAGCACTGAAAATCCTTCAAGAGTGACATTTCATGTAGTGAAACAATGTTGAGAAAATAATTGTGCAAGAATATTCGGATCTAACCTAGTTCAGGGACCTTATCAAGATCGCAAGAACCTAACATAACCATCAGTGAAAGCTAAAGTGCCTTGACTTCTTGATGAGTCTGAGACCATTCAAATGTTGGAAGATTATATTTTGAAGAAATGGCCAGGTTAGCATTTGAAAGAAGACAAATATCTTCAATTCTTTCAACAAAGATAATTATGATTCAAATCGCAGTTGTTAGAATTAACAGTTTCATCAAATGCATCAACATCACCAAATAGATTACCCAAACCGTAAGAAATATGTTCAATGATTACTGCAACATCTTCTTCATCATGGATGATCTTACCAACTTGTGTCAATGTAAGATCTAACTCATCAAGATGCAAATTACAAGAACATGATATACCAATTTATTCATTACATGCATTTCAACACAAGGGTTGGTGAGATGAGGAGGAAATTCTTGTGAGAATCTCTTCTATGATTGAGTCAACTTCTAAATCAAAGCTTTACAAATCTGAATCTGCTTGTGAAAACAAGAGATAATCTAATGTACTTTGAAACTCATCACCATGTGTATCATTGAAATCATTAATGTCAGGGTGATGGTTTTCCAACCTTCATCTTCGTTGAGAAATTCAATCCCACTTGACTGATTATCAAGATGTTGAGATTCTTGATCAACAAAGAATGTAGAAACGTTATTTTCACATAGAGGAATTTGGAAAAGGGAAGAGAGATTTAAAGTGTCTTCATCCTTCTGCATATCTACCTAAGAAATGTGACCACCTTGTACCTGATTACAATGTTAACCAGTAGATTGAAAACCAAAAGTACCTGGAGAAGTTACTAGTGAAGCATATTGATTAAGTAAATCAATTTGCAAAGGGCCATGAGGTGTAAATGATATAGGATGAAAGTTATCCCTCGAGGAAGCAATACTTCATCACATCAAATTCAAGATTTGAATTATGTGTATCAATATTCACCTCAGGCTCCATATATTTGTTATAACATTCAAAGTTTCCCTGGATAAGGTCTTTTCCATGGGGAGGAAATGAATATGGGCTAATTGTTGGCTTATGGGGACCTAACCTAGGTTCAGAGTTATTTAGCCAAACAAATCCCTAAACTACTGGCTCTTTCGACATCAGCCCGTGGAGCATGGACTGAAGTCTCACCCAAAGCAGTATGGGGGGATGCTGGAACCAAGTTTCCACACCCTTGAGATGTTTGTGGTGTTGATTTAGTGCAACTAAGCCTACCTTCGTGCAGGTCACTGCGCGTACTATTCTAACCTTCAATACCTTCGCGATCTGTTATAATCGTCTTTCGCGGAGCCCTAACCAGGGGTTGAGATTCTTTCACGTTGCTATGGCAGCGACCTGTGCTATTTCCCCAAACTACACAGAGTATCTTACTTATCTTCTTAACAGACCTTACTTGACTTCGCGTAAACAGATATTCTATCTTGTGTTTACTTAATCAACACATTTATACACATTCGCGCATCATATAAGCATTAAAAGTGCAATGCATATCTAATGTAACAGATGCATAAAACAGGAAATAAATACACAAAAATGACATGAAACTTCTCTTTATTAATACTTCCAATTGTTACAGACTCGACTCACCCTGCACACTCAGCTGCAAACTACTAGACCTCTACACACTCAGCTGCAGAGCCTTCTCCTACTCTACGACCCAAAACTAGACTTTACTCCACATATATGACTCAGCTCTTCATCCTTCTCCTGATGAGATGTCTTAAATACTTAGAGCCTCTCTCTATTTATACAATCCCATGGTTCGTGGACCATGTGTATATCTCTACACTTGACATTACAATAACAAAATTGAGGGCAGGAAACCCTATGACTCTTTTACAACTACGCACTCACAAAATGTAGAGTCTTTACATTGGAATTTCAATATTTGACCAAAATCTGGGCTATAAGCCCCAAAACTTCCCTTGGGAGATCCCGCACCCAACAGGCCCCCAACACAAACATCGTGACTCGCCCTCAAGTCATTTTTTCGGTGTGGAGATCTTTGCGCGAAGACCTCCCAATTCTGCCTGGATCACTGCAAGTTTGGCAGCACACTGAGCAGTTGCCTGTTGTACTTTCTCAACACACTATTCCAAGACCATTGTGGCTAAACTATTTCCCTGAACCTTTCCCTGTGTTTCTTGCAACTGCACGAGCTTTGCTTCAATGGAGGCTGTAAGGATATATGCCTCATCAATCCACGGCTATAGGTGTGCCTTCAAAACTACTTCCTTATGCCTAGCAGCATCCACCTACTCCTTGATCGCTTTAGCCTATTGCATCCTCGGAAGCCTCTATGTAAGGGCAACCATCTACATGATCCCTTTTTCTTCATCATATCTCTGTTGTCGCTCATGTGCCTCTATCTCTAGGCGTTGTATGTTTGGGTCCTCCTACAGGGTGGTTAGGACCTGGAACGACTGCTTGAATAGCTTTGTGTAGTCTGTCACTACACTATTGACCATCGTGACTGTTGTCATGATCACAGTGGCGTGTTGTTCCTCAACTTCTAGTGGAGTTGAAGGCTACGCATTCAACTGCAGTTCTACTATCTAAAGGTTCAGCTCCAGATGAACTCTGGCCATTCTTCACGCATCCCTATTACTAATTTTCAAACACGTGCCTCCACTATTTCTTCTGCTTGGATGGCCAACTCTGGGACCATCTGACAAGCTTCCTCCACCACCTGCACTATTTGTCTATTCTGCCCCACTACCTCATCACGCTGTAGGCTCAACTGCTCCATGTTGATGTGTTTCACGCTCATTACCTGAGCACGGGATGCTCCCTAGCTCGTAGTTCTGTAGTAACTCCATCCTGCAAAATATTTCTGCACTTTTCTACCCATTGTGCCATCTATATTTTCACCTCTTCCCTTTTCCGTTGTGTGGCATTCTTCTCTGCTTCGACCGTGGAGCTGGCTAGGGCACACCACTTCAGCGGCCATGACTCAAGGACCACAAAGATGACATTGTCTATCGCCAAATAGGGTAGTTCGCGCCATGTCTTCACCGGTTCCTTCCGCGCCCTGATGTAGACATGGTGGAAATATACCTTGAACTCTGTGAAGCTCTGCAGACTGTTGTAGACCGTGGGCGATAACTGTGACTTGCAATTAATCCCCATTTTGAAGTTCATCTCCATGAACACCCAGAAGAGTTTGTTGTCTCTTACCCTTTGTGCATCCCTGGTTGCCCACAGTGAAGTGTACTTTGCTTCCTCCGGAAGGTCCTGCGTGATCATCGAGAACTGGCTATATTTGGGCAATTCCCATGCCACCAATATTATGGGCAACAGAAGCCACGCATATTGAAAAATTTTTCCCTACTCCTATGCCCCTCGGCAGTTCTCAAGGAACTCTCTGCATAAGTAGTTTTCCCAGTTGAACTGGACCCCTTCTGCGCATTGCACTGTGAGTGCAACCACTGACACGGGCACCTCATCCATGCGGCACTTCTGCATAACCTTTCCTACCAATATCTGTGTCGCGACTTTGACCGCAAGGTTGTTGATGCTGGAAATGGTGTACCCTCTCTTCTTCTTCTACAGTTTAAACTTCTTCTTCATGGCCTCTGTGATGGCCAAGTCATCACTCTTTCCCTCTAAGATGTTTGTTGGGTCCTCCCCTTTGCAAGGGAGTCGAGTAATTCTATGATTCAAATGATCTGTGATGGGGATGGGCTCCTCCAGGCACAAGAACCCATCATGCACCAAGAAAATCACCTGCCTGATGAAAAAAATGGCCACTGGGGCACGATGGTAATGTGGAACCCAGAGTAGTTTAACAATCTTTCCTTCTCTACACCTCTCAACCATTTATGTGGCTCCAACTCAATGATTACATTCGGTACGTCTTTCTTCTGGCGCATTAGCTGCGTGGTTGCCAAATGTGGGAACTCGTGGTCCGCGAGATCCCATTCTTCAAATTTTAGTATGGGCACTCGCCCCAAGTGCGCTCCTTCAAAAATAATGTTGTCAGGGAGCAGTGGAGTTTGCAGAGAGCTCTTGCTGTCATCTATATCTTTGGGCACCTTCGCTTTACCCTTCCCTGGAGGAACATATGCAGGAAGCCTAGTAAGAGGGTCCACACCCTCAACCTCCAGTTCTACATCCTCCTCCTCTACCAGTATTTCATCAAATTATTCCTCCTCATCAGCCTCCAAATTGATAGCCTTCCCCTTTTCTTCCATGGTAAGCTTAGTCCTTAATGGAATCCTAGGTGATACACACACTAGTACCATGGCATGTTTGTCTTTCTTGGGTCTCAGCATGCGCACTGATTTATGGATTTCTGCAACTTTCTCGACACATTCTGGGGCTTCCACTTCCGTAATGGCTTACGTGGCTTCCTCATAGGTCACTACTATGGCATCCATAGCTTCCTCAAGTGCTGCCATAGTGTGATTCCACAATTCTATCAACGTCTCGGGTAATTGCTCAAGCAACGAATTTGCCTTCAGAAGATCAAACAATTCTGGGTTCATGAATGTCTGGGCGCACAATAACTCAATTCTCAAATTGTCAAGTGTTGTTTTTTGGACAGCCCTTTGTGATTTATAGCACCTTTTGAACTTGAATTCGACCATTTCCCCCATATTTGGTCCATTAATGCTCGATTAGCGGTGGATTTTCAAGAATCTAGCCCATAAAGTTCACCTTAAATGACTTTCGCCAACTCCATTTGGTCCCAAACCAAGCATCACATCATGAATAGTGAATATAACGGTCACTTTCCTGTCGACCCACATGGTAGCACAACTACCCTTGCGCTGTCGCGGACCCTATGACACTTCACTACTGTGCACAGTCCTGACATCGCGCAGCTCCCGAGAAGAGTAGTTTATAGTCCCATGCCTTGTTTTAGCTTCCTAGAGTGCTAAGATTGTGCTTCCATAGTTAATCAGATGGCTGGGCCACCTATGTATGGCTTCATATGACTACCATTTAGTCTTCCTAGGAAAGGTTCTCCATTTAACTTTACCAACTACACTGCACCACCATTTGTGATCTCCTTAATAACATATGGTCCCAGTCAACACATTCTGAGCTTTGTTGGGAATTTACCAAACTTACTATCATACAACAGCACCAAATCATTTACCTTGAATGTGCGTAGCTTAACATGTCGATTGTGCCATGCCTTTTTGCGTTGCTTTTGTACCTGCTGGTGAAATCCCAAAACTCATTCTTCTTCGAGCTCCTCCAGCTGTGCGAGCCTCTCCTCTAGGGCTCCACGATCTGTCATACCTATGAGCACTACTATGCGCAGACTAGGCATGATTTTCTCCATAGGAATTATGGCTTCCACTCCATAGACAAGCCTAAAAGGTGTTTGTCCCATCAGTTTCTTGCATATCATCCTATACACCCATAATTCTGCAGGTATGCGCAGTTCCCAATCACTTCGTTGCGCATTGCATACCTTGGTCAGTGCTGTCTCCAATACTTTGTTGAACACTTCTACGATCTTGTTAGCCTGTGGGTGATACGGTGTGATTTTCTGATGATACACCTAAAACTCTTCCGTCAGTGCACTAATCGTCTCATTCAGGAAATGTGTACTGTGATTGCTCATCAAGATCTTCTAACATCTGAATCGCGTCAGTACATGTTCAAACAGAAACTTCACGACAGTCGCGGTCGTGCAATCCCTTCCCGGATGTGCTTCTTCCCAACAAGTTAGGTACTCTGTCACAGTGATAATATATCTTGCATCTATCTTTCCTTGAGGTTTGATAGGTCCTACAAAGTCTATTGCCCACTTTTCAAAGGGCTGCAACATCATTTGTGGATTCAAAGGCATCTCATCCCTCCATGATGGCTTACATGTTCTTCAACATACATCACATGCCTTGCAATGTGCTTTTGAATCCTGATGAAGGGTTGGCCACCACAACCCTGCATAGAGAATGTTCTGCGCAGTTTCTCTCCCTACATAATGTCCTCCTGCAGCACCCCCATGAGCGTCCGCGTGGATGCTGCTTCATTCAAACTCAAGTACATACCTTCACAGTATCTCATCATTCCCCATCTTGTATAGATGCCCCGCAATAACAGAGAAATCTGCCATGCACACCACTAGTTCCTTCTTCTGCTGGACAAAGTATCCTTTCAACACAGTTCCAGTTGTTAAAAAGTGAATTATATCTTCAAAATGTCCATCCGCTATGCGCGCAGCAAAAATTTGCACATCGAGTAGCCCTTCCTCCAAACTAGTAGGTTCCTTTTTTGTCTCAATGCGTGACAGGTGATCTGGTCCCGCATTCAATCATCCAGGCTTCACAACAACTTCAAAATCATATTCTTGGAACAACAAAATCCACTTGCATATGTGCCCCCCAACACAGGCTTATTGACCAAGTACTTCAACGCGGAATGATCTGTATACATCTTAAAGTGACCTCCTAGTAAGTAGTGTCGATACTTCTGGAGTGCATAGACCATAGCCAATCCCTCGCATTCACTAGTGGAATAGTTCTTTTCTGCTTTAGATAATTTGCGACTCGCGAACGCGATAGAATGATCCAAGCCTTCTCCACCATCCTATTTTAGTACTACCCCCAATGCTATACATGAAGCGTCAACATGAACATGAAACTCTTTCTTCCAGTTTCGAAGACAAGAATCGGCGTAGTAACCATCTTCTCCTTCAATATATCTAGGCTTTTCTTGCAGTCATCGTCCCAGCAGAACGTGAAATCCTTCTTCAATTATTTTTCCATCAGCGTGGTGATCTAGGCATAATCTTTGATAAACTTTATGTAGTACCTGTATGTCCCAGATTAGTGTGCAGTTATTTCACACTTCGTGACACTTCTTAATTCGAAATCACCGTGATCTTCACGGGATCTACCATCATCCCTTGTCTATAAACCACGTGCCCCAATAGGTTCCCAAAAGGAACAAGAAACACACACTTCTTGAGGTTGAGCATGATTTGGTATCTTTGACAGGTATCTAGCATAAATCATAAGCTCACTACATGGCACTTAATGAGCCCAAATACAATCCAGTCATAAAAATAGACTTCCAAGAACTTATGGATATATTCCTTGAATCCCGCAATAACTACACGCAAAAATATGGTCGACATGTTCTTCAATCCAAACGGCATGACAATATATTGAAAGCAACTCCACTCAATCGTGAAGGTTGTCTTGCTCCTATCCTCTGGTCCAGTTTTGATCTGGTGGTACCCTGAGAACCCATCAGTGAAAGAATATGCTTCCTGACTACCTACATTGTCCAACACCTCATCCATTGACGGAGTTGGGAATGGATCATGCACACATGCATCATTCCATTTTCTAAGATCCATGCATATTCTTATTTTTTCCTTCTGCTTCTTCTCTTGCACCACCATCAGGCTTACCCAATCGGATTCTTCCACAGACTCAATGATGCCTGCCGCGTGTATTTTTTCTAGTTCTACGCGGACCTCCTCCTTGTATTTTAGATTTAAGCGGTACGGCCTCTGCTTAACTGGCTTCGTGTTAGGCTTTAACATGATGTTCATTACCCCTAAATCTCTGATTATTCCTTTCAAATCCGTAAACTTGGTCGGAAATAAGCCTGATACTTGCAGAGTAATTCAGTGACCTTACCCGTTGTTGCATCATTCCAGTAGTCCCCAATCTTCGCGAATTTATGTTCCGCCTCCGTACCAATATTCACCTTCTTAGTCTTCACCAGTGCAGCTATGTAAGGATTCTCAATTTTTGGTCCTTGAACCTCACGGTGGCCTTTTGTCTCTAGAATGTTAATTTTCCATAGATCTTCATCCTCTTCTTTAGCAGTTATATTATAACATTCGAGCACGCAACTTAGCTGAGTAGCCCATTCAGGTTGCGCTAGGGTTACAGGATCCTGCAGAATCCTAAAGATGGCATCCTTTACTTCCTGTAGCACTTCTTCAATATAGTCAAATCCATCCTCAAAACTAAAGGTCATCATGAACCCTTCGCATAGCATATCCCATTCATCGGTCCCATGGCAAAGCTCTATTTCTATATACTAGTTCATCGGTATAAAATCTAGGGTATGACAGAATAGGTGCACTCATTTAGGTTGTGGCTTTTCTCCATATGCCTGTGCCCACTTGGTTAGATGTGTGTGCGGATCATCCCATCCATTGTACTTGTTTTTCAGTCGCACCCTAGGCTTCCCAAATCATGTGCGCATCATTCTCCTACATTCGCGCCAATCATCAAAGCTTCCTTTGTGTGTACCCCACTTGTTGGGCATGGAATCCCCCCAAGGCATGTTTTGGGACTCAAAGCCCAAGTTTTGACCCAATATTGTTGTAAAGACTCCACGAATTGCGGCCGCAGAGCGCGAAATGTATGATAGAGTCACAGCGTTGTCCACCCTAGTTTTGTAATGTAATGTTGGCCTACCCATGGTCTACGGACCATGGGATTGTACAAATAGAGCGAGGCTATAAGTATAAAACATAACTAAGTAGAGCAAAGTGGAAGCGAAGAGCAAGATTCTAAGTGTCTAAGGGTGTCTTGAGTCATAGGGAAGGAGAAGGCTCTACAGCTAAGTGCGCAGAGGCCTAGTAGTCCGTAGCTGAGTTCGCGAACCCCTGCAGCTGAGTGCGCAAGGTGGAGTCGAGTCTGTAACCAAGGAAGAGAATAATAAAGAGAAATTTATCTTAATTTTGTGTATCTGTTCTTGGGTTATTGCATGTTTGATATAAATTGCAAATATATTGTTTATTTACTGCACGCACCTGTATGAATGGTTTATATTGTTAAGTATAACTTAAAGCATGCAAGTAGAATAAGATAAAACATCAATAAGGACTTGGGTAATAATAGAGTTCGGCCCTCGATTAGGGTTGCGCAAAGGCAGCATCTCAGGCTGCAAGGTACGGGAAAGTGCGCGTAGCAACGTGCACGCAAGGTCTAACCGCAGACCACTTGAACTCATCAAACATCTCCAGGGTGCGGAAACCTGGTTCTAGCACCCTCCCATACTACTTCGGGTGAGACCTCAGTCCGTGCTCTGCAAATTGTTGCCGAAAGGGCCAGTAGTACTAGGATTTGTTTGGCTAAATCACCTTTGAACCTAGGTTAGGCCCCAACAAGCCAACAAATGGTTCTATTGTCAGGACTGGGATCTGCATAAGAGATGTCTTATGTCATGTCACTGGAATCCGAAAAAGAAAGAAATTGAAGAGTGGCTGAATGGAAAAATTCACGAGTTCGTGGCACAGGAAAACAAGAATCCACGAGTATTAAAGGAAGAGTGGTTAGAGCATTACTTATATACGGAAATCCATGAAATTTCTTTGCGAGTTGTACGAGTGGATCGCGAAGTTAGCAGACATTCAAGGAAGGTGTAGGCTCAACAAACCTATTTTGTGGACTCCAAAGTTGGTGCGCATACTAGAAGAATCAGAAGATAATATCGCACCATTGTGGACCATTGGCTCAATAAAATTATAGGAGGATTTATCACGAGTTCACGATAGACACTTCAGTCAGCTACAGTGAGTCGGAATGATGCTTCCTCAAAGGACCGCGAGGTAAGTATGTTAAATCTTTGAACACTTAGATTAAGATGCTACGGTGTGAAAAATGAGTTATGCAAATCAATTGATGTTTGGGGCTACATGAAGTGGGATTAAATATAGAAATGAAGATAGCGCAGAGATAGAAACGAGCCCCTTGATTTCACCTTGATGAGAAAGTGAGGAAGAGCTCACAAAAGTTTCACCAACTAGTGTGATCAGTCTAATAAGGCAGCGAATTCCGCGCACACCACCCCCACCTACACCACCACTAGTTTCACCATCTTCACCCCCATCTCCGTCCACACCACCTCTGCCACCACCACAGTTCAATATGGCGAGCACAATAAAGTTTCCGGTGTTCAAAGGAGTAGGGAATGAAGATCCGGACCAATTTTGGTTCGTGGTAAAGTCTGTATGGGAAGTGTAAGGGGTCATGATGACAACATAATAAAAGAAATGTTAGTTAGCACCTTGCAGGATCATACATTGACATGGTACATTAAGAATTCCAATGACAATCCCAACGCAGGAATCGTGGATATCCAAGCTGCGCTAAACAAGGAATTCAGCGGGCCAAAATCAGAGACATAGTCGATTATCAGGTTTAAGGAAATTGTGATGCTTCTAGGTGAGACCCCCTAGGAGCTATATCAGAGACTGAAGGGTATGATTCGTGAAGCCAATATGACCTTAACGAATGGGAAGCACTGCTCATGGTTCATAGCGTCATTAACGCCACATCTAAGGACCGTGTTGTCACAGCAAAATCTATTCATTCAGGCTGAAGCATTGGAGATCACAAGGAGACTGCATGAGAACTCGATACAAGATCCTAACCTGGGAGTCTAAAAGATCCACGTGCAGTTGAATAACTTGTGTCTGGAGATGCAAAGCTTGAAACGAGACAGGACAGTCTGCCGAGAATCACACAAGGAGGTATGGTGCATAAAGTGCAAAGGCCAAGGACATGACAAGGACCATTGTCCAGTCTTCGTGAACTACCTGGCAGGAGGAGGGTCAATGCCATTGAGACTAGACACACAAGTAGGACCGAGCGCAGTACCTTCATTATGGTGCATGATTTGTCAGATAGGAGGGAAGCATGCTACATATAACTACCACCTATTACAGAAGTATACACAAACGTCCCAGCAGTTGTTCTGTAGCTTCTGCAGGTTAGTAGGCCATGATGAGCACACCTGTAGAAGTTATGAACTGAGGATGGATCGAACTCCAACCTATAGAGTTCAGACCAGAACATGAGCCCTCGATCAAAATGCAGGGATGGCGTGCACTGTATTTCATGGGTGCGGATGAGGTCGAGGCGGAATGGGACCAGGAAGGGGTCGCAGGCAGCTGATGTGTTACAATTGCGGAGGGCCAGGGAATTACACCCACGATTGTACATATCCGACGAGAGCATCATGTTTATATTGTACCCAGTTTGATCACAAGATGGACTGCCCCACACTAATAACCAGGTTGCACGATAAAAGAACACTCCAGCTTCCCTTGACTCAAAACCTGCAAATGATGAGGTCTAAGCTACGCGAGGAGGACCCAAATGTAAACATCGTGGTCCAAAGCGGTATCATGATAGGAGATGACAAGGGCAATCAGCCCAAAGAGAGTGAATGGGTATGCAAGGCTCCAACAAAGGAACCACAGTTCGATTTGGAGCACGAGAAGGAAACACTCATGGAAGCTAAGAAGAGCTTCACAAACGCCTCCACTTCAAGTAGTAAAGACAAACTAGAACCGAAGATGGACCCATCAATGCTCACTACCTTTCTAGAGACATGCATGAAGCTGCTACATGATAGCAAAGCAGTGAAGGGGCTGTAAGAACTCATCACTAGATGTGTTGGATCAGGGGAACCACACGTAGTCCGGAAGCTCGGGAAACACACAATGCAAATAGGGAGGGAGATGAGATTGACTGCACAAATTGGAGAATATGAAATGGATCAAGTGATTTTGGATCTAGGATCAGACACGAACGTCCTACCAAAGCAGACATGGGAGTGCATGGGCAGGCCCACGTTGTCATGGTCTCCAATTCAATTGCAAATGGCGAACCAACAAAAGATCCTACCAATGGGAAGATTGCAGGGAATAATGGTAGATATCGAAGGTGTGAGCGTGCTTGTAGATTTCGAAGTGATTGAGGCTTTTGATGATAGCAATCCTTATCCCACACTACTAGGAATAGATTGGGCCACTGACATGAATGGAGTGATAAATCTAAAGAAGTGCAAGATGATTTTTGAGAAAAAGTCACTATGCGTAGTGGTACCTTTAGAACCTGCGGAAGGATCAAGCTACATAGAGCCAATGCGCGATGACGAGAGAGACGACAATCTAGACTGTATCTATAAGATAACTGCTTGGGAATAGGATTGGGTGAATCCTACAGTGGATGGTAGGATTTCGTGGGAGTGCGAAAGCTCCTGCACCTCAAACTTGGATGAGGAAATAGAACAATGGTAGAACAGGTTACACGAGGTAACCATGCTCAACTGCAACATGATGATAAGGTCACTGCATTGCGTGACAACAAAGGTAAAATATCTGCCTATGTATGATGGGTTGATAGCATTGGATGATTTCCTGAATAAATTTGCGAGAGAAGTGCCAAAACAGCAGCGTTTCAATGCTCTGAAATGGGTACTGCATGCTATGCCTGCAAGGTGGTGGGATACGCACCAGTAGAATTTTGAGGACTAGAGGGAATGCAGAAGGATGATGCTCATGCAGTTTGGAAAGCCTCAGATGTGGATGAAAGTTGGGTATGATGGACGAAACAGCCTACACACCCACCTTTCCAGATGGGTACAGGCGTATGGTACGCAACCTGCACAAACACACACCTTCCTCATGATAGGAAACAAGACCAACAAGCAGGAGTGGGCAAGATGATGGCGCGAACGACGAAGTATGATAAGACCAAGCATGCCAAAGATTATCCCCGTGGAAGCCTTTGACAAAGTGTGCGAAGTACTAAACATGGTCCACCATGTGAGATGCGCTAACTGGGACCTACGCGTACCAATGGTTCTATAGGCTTATAGGACCATGTGCAAAACCCTGACCGCATGGCCACTTCCGACGCTGAAGTATGAAACAAATGTTGTAATCCATATGGAGCATGCAACGCCTAGTCCGTGCATGGCAGCACCCATAGATACGACGATTCACAAAGCTGGGAAAGAAGGAATCACACAACTACCAGAGACAAAACACATGAGACTTGAGGAAGAAATCCAATAGAGAAACCTTAGACTTCATGAACTTGAAAAGGAAAGGGTACGGTTAAGAGAGAAAAGTACTTTGATGGACGCAAAGGTCAAGAAGCTGGAAGACAAGATAAAGGAAGAGTTTCTTGCCTAAAAAACTAGGATGGTAAGGTAAGGTGTGTACGATCATACTGACAAGTTTGAGAACTATCATCATGAATTGATTAGTCTGATGCCTTGGCTTAGACCACATATCGCTAAGTGTAGGGACTAGGGTAGCACGTTGCAAATGAGGAGGTGTGCAACAATAGAAGGTGGGGATTCTCTAAGAACCATGATGGAGGATAGGATGGAGCCTCACACGGGTGGTGCGACCACCTGACTACCCAAGGGAAGGACAGTCTTAGCACTCCAGGCAGTTGGAAGGGAGTGTGGGACTATAAATTATCTTGCCCAGGAGCTGTGCGATGTTGGAGATGCACACAGAAGCAAAGAATCAGAAGGTCTGCAACCGAGCATGGGGGATTGCATTGCCACGCGGATTGGCCAGAAAGTGACTGTTGAAGTCACTGTTCACGATGGGAGGATAGACTTGAGGCCAAATGGAGCAGGCAGCGGACATTTAAGACACGATTTATGGGCAAGATTTGGGAAAATCTTCCACCAAGAAAGCATTAATGAACCGGAATTGGGGGGAACAATTGAATTCGAATTCAAAAGGCACTATAAAACACAAAGGGTTACCCAGCAAACAAAACTTAGTCATTTGATAATTGAGTGATTGAACAGAGCCCTGAGCATTGTGAGCCGAGCGTTAAAATTGAGCCCCTGAATTCGCAAGTGACAGATTACAGCCCAGGTATGATGACAGCGACTAAGGATAGTTTGGGAATAGAAGAGGTAATCGTCGGCGAGGCCGCACAAACCCCAATTGTGGAGGATGTTCCAAAAGGTGTCGAGGTTGTGGTAGAGATCCCCAAATCACTACGTACACCAAGACCCAAGAAGGATAAGCAAGAAATGGCTCCTGTACACATGTCCCTGAGGAACCTGCTGCGCAACAAACTATCAATGGAAGAGAAGGGGAAAGTTGTCACAATAGAAACAAATGAGGAAAAAGAATATTTGCAGGCCCTTATCATTGCGGAGGAAGAAGACAAAGGCATGGAGGAGGATATTCAACCTACACACTCTACGACAAAACTTCCCGCATATGTCCCCCCCATGAAAAGGGAAGGCCAAAGTGCCCAAGGACCTAAACAAAAACAAGAGTTCACTCTAGACCCCGCTCCTCCCAAACAGCATTGTGTTTGAAGGCACGCACCTAGGCCACATGCCAACCATGAAGTTTGAAGATTGGGACCTCGCTGACCACGACAAGTTCCCTCACCTGGAGACTGGGAACCTCATAAAGCAGAGCACCACGGGGGTGGTGACAACGTTATAACCCCGGAAATGGTTGCGTAGAGTGGAAAAGATCGAGCTACTGAACCTGCTGTGGGTGCCGCATTTCCACTGCGCCCCAATAGCCATTTTCGTCATCAGACAACGTCTCTACCTGATGCATGATGGGTATCTATGGCTGGAGGAGCCTATCCCCATCACGGCAAACCTAATTCATCGCATTTCCCGACTACCAAACAAAGGAAAGGACCTTGCAACCATATCAGAAGGGAAGGGTAGTGATTTGGCCCTCGCAAATGCCATGAAGATGAAGTACAAGCTGGAGAAGAAGAAGTAGGGCTACGCCATCTCCAACATCAAGGACAAAGCAGTACGCATAGCAACCCAAATTCTAGCAGGAAAAGTTATGCGGAAGTGCCACGCAGATGAGGTATCAGCACCAGTAATCGCATTGGCCGAGCAATGCGTGGAGGGGGTCCACTTTAATTGGGCTGAATTCCTCTACACGAAATTCTTGAAGAATTGTCACGAAACATAGGAGTAGGGTAAAAACTTCCACTGTGCGTGGCTATTGCTATCCATAGTGCTCGTAGTGGGGGAACTGTCGGAGGACAGTCAATTCGCCACAATTGACAAAGATTTACTAAAGGCCACGAAGTACGCTTCACTCTGGGCCATGCAAGATTTGAAAAGGATACACGATAGCAAGATCTTCTGGGTGTTCATGTACATGAACATCCAAATGTGGATCAACTAAAAGCCACGCTTCTCACCCACAGTGTACAACAGTCTACAGAGTTTTGCAGAATTTAAGGCAGACATGCACAACATCTTTATCAAAGGTGCAAAAGGACCCGATGAAGCAGTGGACAAAGCTACCCTTTGTAGCCACTGACGATGCCATTTTCACGGTCTTAGAGACATGGTCTCTAGAACATCATGCCCTAGATCTTGCAGAACTCGAGAGGGCGGCAACACAGAAAGCTACGAAGTAGACAAAGGTCGCAGTAGCACAGGAAGCCATCGCGAAGGTAGGCGAGGGCCAAGCAATGCCCTCGCAGGAGCATGAGGCAGAGGAAGAAAAAACATTAGAAGGGGGAATGGACCCAGGGACCACGTCCACACAGCTGAAGTGCCCACACAGGGTAGAGCAAGCAGGACTGAGGAAGAAGGTCAAGGCCTCGAAATTGGCCATTGACCCGATCACCCTAACTGAGGGTGATCTGCATGACATCAACGAGACAATGTGTGATCTCACCAATGAGGCTCTTCAAGATTTTATGCAAGAGGACTAGACTATGTTGGAGGCCCTCAGAGCACAGTTGCAGGAGTTTGCGCCCCCCTCAGGTGGGTACCCTTTCAACCCACCTCGCAGCAGGATCCTCGACAACAGAGCAGATGTTGCACGCACGGATGGCAAACACAATAGTGTTGCCAGAAGGGGCCCTAGTGACATCGAATGAGTCCAATCGATTTTTTGTTAGCATGATGAAAGGCCTTGGCCTTAATCTGGCTACCCTTCCGCATGAGACACTATATCTATTACAGGATGGGATAACGGTAGAGATACGGGCTAGGGAGAGTCATGCGATCCAATTCCTCAGTGAACAAAAGATAAACATGGAACAACTAAGCTTGCAGTGCCACAATTTGGTGTCACACAATCAGCGAGGTACAAGTGGTAGGTGACACTTGCTATAGTGTCCCAAAGCTGGCCATCCCAGCAAATCTACAAGTGGAGGTGCGGATCCACAGGTTAGCAGCAGGAGTCCGTGAGGCGAGGGAAGAAATGACAAAGGTTCAGCAGGAGCTAAATCTTCAGATCACCAAGCTCAGTTAAAGGTGTAGCCATCCACTCCCCCAGAAGTCAGAGAACAATGCACTAGCACTATCACAGCAGGACTGGAGGAAATCGGAGGTGCAGTGCAAGACTGTACCGGCATGTTGGAACAAGCACTTGAGGTCCTCATAACTCTGCATGAAGACCCCAACATCCAACGCTTGGAAACAGAAGCATGAGAAATCCAACAGCAATACGACAGTTTCCGAGGAACTGCACAGATAGTAGTCCTCATCCAGAGGCTTGTGAGGATGCAACAAGCCAAAGCATTGAAGGAGCAGGTGTACATCGTGCAACACAAGGAGGCAGTTATCAAAGTATGTGTTCAACCTTGGATTGACGAGGCCTTCACTATCACGGGAAACATCGAAGGAAAGATGGCACACATATAGGGGATGCACACATTGATGCAAAGAAGCACCCCAGACATAGAGGTATCAGAACAGCAGATGCAATAGATCCACCAAGAAGCAGCGCAATGCGTTGTGGACCTTAGCACAGTTCGAGAACAGTTGGAGGGACTTCGGACCAACTGAGTGACGCGAGGACGAGTCACGATGTTTGTGTTGGGGGCCTATTGGGTAGGGAATCCTCCCAAGGCATGTTTTGGGGCCCAAAGCCCAAGTTTTGACCCGATTTGTTGTAAAGACTCTGCGAATTGCGGGTGCGGAGCATGAAATGTATGATAGAATCATAGGGTTGTCCGCCCTAGTTTTGTAATGTAATGTCGACCTACTAAGTGTAAAAAATAACTAAGTAGAGTGAAGTGGAAGCGAAGAGCAAGATTCTAAGTGTCTAAGGGTGTCTTGGGTCGTAGGGTAGGAGAAGGCTCTGCAGCGGAGTGCGTAGAGGCCTAGTGGTCCACAACTGAGTGCATGGACCCCTGCAGCTGAGTGCGCAGGGCAAAGTCAAGTCTGTAACCGAGGAAGAGAACAATAAAGAGAATTTTTATCTTAATTCTATGTATCTGTTCTTGGGTTATTGCATGTTTGATATAAATTGCAAATATATTGTTTATTTATTACTTGCACCTGCATGAATGGTTTATATTGTTAAGTATAACTTAAAGCATGCGAGTAGACTAATATAATTGGAATATCAGTAAGGACTTGGGTAATAACAGTGTTCGACCCCCGAGTAGGGTTGCACAAAGGTAGCATCTCATGCTACAAGGTATGGGAAAGTGCGCGTAGCAATGTTAACGCAGGGTTGAACCGCGGACCACTTGAACCCATCAGACATCTCCAAGGTGCGGAAACCTAGTTTTAGCACCCTCCCATACTACTTTAGGTGAGACCTCAGTCCATGTTCCATGGATTGTTCTCGAAAGGGCCAGTAGTACCGGGTTTGTTTGGATAAATCACCTCTGAACTTGGGTCAAGCCCCAACAAGCCAACACTCCCATCTCGCGGATGTAGTGTGTAGTACCTAGTCCAAGGCCTGGAAGCATTTCTTTTCTAGAACCTCCTTTTCAAATTCATCCAAGAAGGTATCTACCTCACTTAAACCATCATAAGTAGGAAGATCTCTTACTTCTTTTGATACGCAGCATAGTGACCTTGTCATCATATTACAATTCAGCGTAGACACTTCATGTAACTGATTTTGCCATCGCTCTATCTCCTCATCAGAATCCGAAGTACATGAGCTCTCGCGCTCCCATGAAATCTGGCCATCCACGGTGGGATTCACCCAGTCTTTATCTCGCACTATTATCATGTAGATGTAGTCCAAATCATCATCATTTTCATAGTTGCGCACCAACTCCGTATCGCATGATCCTTCAACAAGGTTCAGGGGTATAATTACATGTAGTGACTTCTTCTCAAAAATCATCTTGCACTTCTTCAGATTAATCACCCCATTCATGTCAGTGGCCCAATAAATTCCTATGAGCATGGGGTAGGGATTGTTGTCATCAACAGTCTCTATCACTTCAAAGTCTGCCAGCACACTCGCTCCCTCAATATCCACAATTATACCCTGAAATCATGCCATGGGTATTATTTTTTGTTGGTTCGCCATTCTCAGCTGAATTGGAGACCACTGTAGTGCAGGTCTCCCCATTTGCTCTCATGTCTATTTTTGCAGAACATTCGCATCTGATCCTAAATCCAGGATGACTTGATCCATCTCATATTCTCTTATCTACGCAGTTAGCTTCGTTTCTCTTCCTGTCCTTGTCTTATGCTTTCTAATATTCTGGACTACACACAGTTCTCCTAGTGCGGTCCCAGCACATCTATTAATGAGTTCCTGTAATCCTTTTACAACCTTACTGTCACACAGTAACTTCATACATGTTTCCAGGAATGTTGTGAGCATATATGGGTCCATCTCCAGCTCCGATCTATCTTTGCTTCCTCAAGTGGAGGCATCAGCGAAGCTCTTCTTATTTTCCATGAAGGTTTCCCGAGGGCACTCCAAATCAAACTCTGCTTCTTTCGCCGAAGCTTTGCAAACCCAAGTATTATCTTTTGGTTGTTTACCTTTGTCATCTCCCATCACGATTCCACTTCGGAGCACAATGTTCACATTCAAATCTTCCTCGCGTAGCTCATACCTCATCATCTGCAAATTCTAAGTCGAGGGAGGCAGTAGTGCTCCTTTGTCACGTTTCCTAGCTATCAGCGTAGGACAATATTCTGTCTCATGATCAAACAAGGTGCAATAAAAACATGATGGGTGTGTTGGATTTATGCAATCGCAAGCATAATGTCCTCGCCCTCTGCAATTGTAGCATATCAACTGTCTGCAACCTCTTCCAAGTCCTCCTCCGCTTTGGCCTCGTCCGCGCCCCTGAAATCTTGTTCGCATCATTCCTGCATTATGGTCAAGGGGTCAAGTTTCGACCTAAACTCTATAGGTGGGAGTTCTATCCATCATCAACTCATAGCTTCTACAAGTGCGCTCATCGTGTCCCACCAACCTACAAAAGTTGCAGAACAACTGTTGTGAATTTTGTGTATAGTTTTGTAGCAAGTGGCAGTTTTCCGTGTCATGTTTTCTAGCTATTTGACAAATCGCGCAACACAAAGCAGACACTGTGTTAGGTCCTCCTTGCGCTTCCAGCCTTAAAGGCATCGGTCCTCCTCCTGCAAGGTAATTTGTGAAAACCGAGCAGTGGTCCTTGTCATGACCCTGACCCTTGCATTTTATGCACGATACCTCTTCACGCACTTTTGGTCGAGCTATCCCATCCTGTTTTAGACTCAGCATCTTAAGGCATAAATTCTTCAGCTACGCGTGGATCTGGTGAACTCCCAAGTTGGGATCCTACATCGAGGTCTCATGCAGCCACATTGCGATCTCCAAGGCCTCTGCCTAAGTTGTTATCTTCTGCTGCGATAGTGCACTCCTTAAATGTGGTATTAGCGAAGCTACAAACCACTAGCGATGTTTTCCATATGTTAGATTCAAATTAGCTTTGCAAACCGTACATTTTAGCCTCTAATCTAGCTCACAAGGAGTCTCACCTAGTAGCATCATGATCTCTTTGAATCCAATGATCAACTGTGCTTCAAACTGTGGCCTACTAAATTCTTTATTTAGCGCTATTTGGATATCCGCAATTCCCACATTTGGATTATCATTGGAGTTCCTAATATACCATGTCAACACGCGATCCTGTAGGGTGCTAACCAGTGTCACTTTCTTTGTATTGTCATCTGTAACTCCTTGTGCTTCCCATACAGCTCTTACAACGAACCAAAATTGGTTTGGATCCTCATTTCCCAAACCTTTGAACACAGGAAACTTCACTATGCTTTCCATATTGAATCGCGGTGGTGGTGGAGATGGTACGGTTGAAGACGGAGGTGATGGTGGTGAAGCTGGTGACAGTGTGGGTGGAGGTGTTATTCATGGAATTCTTTGCCTTATCAGATGGATCGCACTTCATGGAGACACCTTCATGAGCTCTTCCTCATTCCCTCGCGGAGGTGAAATCAAGGGGCTATTTTCTGGTCCCTTATTTCCTTCATTCTTGTAAGCTTTTCCACTTCGCGTAGCCCTAAACACCAATGTAACTGCATAACCCTCTTTTCGCACAATAGCATTTTAATCCAGTTATTCAAATACTTTATGTACTTACTTCGTGATCCTTTGAGAAAGCGTTACTCTACCTCGCTATAGTTTACTAAGGTGTCGACCGCAAAATCAATAGTGAATCCTCCTATAATCCAATCGAGCTAATGATCAATGGTGTGCGTGATCTTATCCTCTGATGCTTCCAAACTTCACACTAACTCTGGGGTCCACACAATAGGACTGTCAAGTTTCCACCTTCCTTAGCTATCTGCTAGCTTTGCGATCCACTCATATAGCTCAGTAGGGAAGGACACGAAGAAGATTTTGTGGATATCCATTTACAAGTAGAAATCTAACCACTCTTCTTTTGATAATCATGGGTTCTTGTCCTCCTGCGCTGCGAACTCGTGAATTATTTTGTCCAACTAGCCTTCAATTTCCTTCTTAGTTCAATTTTAATGATACAACATCAAATATCTCTATGCAGATTCCAGTGTCGGCAATGGAACCATTTGTTGGCTTATGGGGGCCTGGCCCAGGTTTGAAGTTATTTAGCCAAACAAATCCCTACACTACTGGCCCTTTCAACATCAGCCCATGGAGCACGGATTGAAGTCTCACTTGAAGCAGTATAGGGGGATGCTGGAACCAAGTTTTCGCACCCTTGAAATGTTTGTGGTGTTGATTTACTCCAACAAAGCCTACCTTCGCACAGGTCACTTCGTGTACTATTCTAACCTTCAATACCTTCACAATCTTTTATAATCATCTTTCGCACAGTCCTAACCAGGGGTTGAGATGATTTCGCACTGCTATGGAAGCGACCTACACTATTTCCCCAAACTACACCGTGTATCTTACTTATCTTCTTAACAGACCTTACTTAACTTCGCATAAACAAATATTCTATCTTACGTTTACTTAATCAACACATTTATGCACATTCACGCATCATATAAGCATTAAAAGTGAAATGTATATCCAATGTAACAGATGCATAAAATAGGAAATAAATACACATAAATGATATGAAACCTATCTTTATTAATACTTCCAGCTGTTACAAACTCAACTCGCCCTACGCACTCAGCTGCAAGGGTCTGCACACTCAATTGCAGACTACTAGGCCTCTGCACACTCAGCTGCAGGGGTCTGCACACTTAGCTGCAAAGCCTTCTCCTACTCTACAACCCAAAACTAGACTTTACTCCACAGATATGACTCAACTCTTCATCCTTCTCCTGATTATATGCCTTAACTACTTAGAACCTCGCTCTATTTATACAATCCCATGGTCTGCAGACCATGGGTATATCTCTACAACCGACATTACAATAACAAAATTGAGGTTGGGCAACCCTATGACTCTTTTACAGATACGCGCTCTGCACCCACAAAATGTGGAGTCTTTACATCGGAATTACAATATTTTACCAAAATATATGCTTTAAGCCCCAAAACTTCCCTTGGGGGATCCCACGCTCAACACTAAGTCGATCAACGATTCAATTTTCAAATTTCCCAACTCCAACATCAACACAAGAGATCACATTATTTGGTAATGAAAAAGGAGTAGGCTCCTCCTTTGAAATTTAAAGTGTCTCGAGACTGAGATAAGGTTGGAAGCATGTAAAATATTTAGATTCAAATGGTTCCAAAGAAATCCAAACTAAATATTGAAAATTTTCGCTCATAAAATCCCAATCCACATCTTCCTCAAAAAATTCATAGAAAATGTGAAGAAACTGATCCAAAAAATCCCCTAATGATTCATCAAATTTCATTCTAATTTGATTGGTCCTCATACACATTTCGATAATCATACTTGTCAAAGGATTAATGAAGCTCCTTGAAGAGTTGTTCAAATGAATGGATAGAAGCATATGGTAAGGTGTGACAACATTTCTTAACTCGACCTTCAAGTGTGAGGATGAATATTTTACAAGCACCATCTTCACGATTCACTTTATGAAAATCACAAAACTTAAGAAATTGAATTGTATGCTTAGCTATATATGTTTCATCCTCGCCATTAAACTTCAAATGTGACAAGTCATGAATTAGTTTCACAGAGACTTTAAGATTTTATCTATTAAAGAAGTATCCAGGGATTATGATTTGGGAAGAAGCCATTTAAGATGAACGATATAAAATAGATTTCATGGGCTTAACTTTTCATTTGTCCCTCCTTCTAGCACCACTTGTTGATAGTGCAAGATATCTTCCAACAAAGGGGATCTCCCCAGTATGAAGGCCCAACTAGACCTCACATCATTTGGAGTAGGAGCCCCATTTGGATAATAGGCCCACCCATCATTATTTTTAGTGATTTTCCTTGCCTGCAATTATCAACATAAGAGATTATGCACACAATATTTGAAACAAGCAAGTGAGTTGACATTGTGAAGAATACAATTTCAATGCATATACGACACTTTCACGAATGGGAAAGAGAGACTGAGCCTCTAGAAGGAAATTAATAGTACTATCCTAAAATAGACACACAAAACCATGGAAATAATAATTTATTAACCTACAAATTATTTCACAATATAACAATAATCATAAAGGCAAGTAACAACACACATTCAACAAGATGCATACCAAAGCCAACAAATTAGTTGATTTTCAATAGTTTGTGTGAACATAAGCATACACCACAAAACAAGAAAGAATAGTTTTAAAATCATTCACGATATATGCATGAAAGTGCACGGGCTCTGAGAGCTTCATATATTAAGTGAAAGTTCCAAGATACACGATTAAATTGATGCAACACTAGCCTCAATTATGGAACATTAAGTCACCATTTTCTCCTCTAAAGAATGAACTTATTGTAGAAAATATTTGAAACCTTACAACTGATAATAATATCAAACTAATAACAAAAGACACAAGATTTCTCTGCCAAAAATTTGTGGAAATAAAACAATGAATGGAAACACAATCAGACATAGAACACAAAATTTATCTAGGGAACCCAACTCGGAAAAACCCCTCTTTCTTGTATTAAATCAACTAAGTAATCTGATCTCTTACATAGAATCTACTTCATGCCTGAAGCTCCTTGCAATACTAATATACTCTCTACAATACTTTCCTAACACTTAGGTAAATAAGGCCTTCTAGGAGCTTATATTTCCTAGTGCAATTATACCCATAAAAAATAGGAATTTCTCCTATTTCCTTGTGCAATTCCCAAGAAAAGTTATTTTCTTGCTTCTCAAGATCTACACACAAAAACTTTTGTGCCATAATAAATATAATTTGTGCCTTCATTCATTCTCAATAGGAAATTTCAGTTGCATGACCTACTTGGGCTAAATTTAGCAAATGCTTCTATTAATTGAGAGTAAATCGAGTTAACACAAAGTCAAAGATTCAACTAAACTCATGTGTATCTCTATTCTAGAACTAGAGATCAGTTAACTAGCACACACTAGAGTTAACTCCACCAGATAGTTAATTTTAGCAATCAACTAGTCAAAAACTCAGTGCATGCCATATAACTCAAATTAACTAACAATAACTCAATGATAGGCCACATTACACAAGTTAACTAAAAGATAACTCAAGAAACTATGAGACTGAATTCAAATTGGCATCTTTGACTAAGGCACAATTCAAAGAAGTCATTCTTTGCTACATTTTCAACACTCCCTCTTAGTGAGGAAGGGCTTCTTGGAAGAGCCTCGTCCACCTAGATATGTCTTCAACTCTACCAAGTTCTCTACTATTGCAGTTTCTCCCTTTGAACTAGAAGAGTTATCTGCTTCCTTCTATGGAACCTGCTTTGAAGACCCATTATTTATCACCATGCTCTATGATTTTACCACTTTAGTCATAAGTTTGATGTAACTTATGTACCTAGGTGTCTACTTCTTGATAATGGGAGACCCAACTCTCTTCTGAGCTCCCTTAAGTAACTCTGCCCACTTGGATTGAAATCTCCCTATACTATAAGTTTGTGACAGAGTGACTACCTCCACTCACCTTGGGATATGGTCCTCATCATCATCATATTGGTTAGCCAAACTACCTACTAGATTAAATTGAAATTGAGATATTAGTTGAGGCTCCATCTTGAGAGCTCTATCCTTCTCTCATTCAACCACCACATATCTACTCTGGGAACTATCTTCCTTGCTGCTCAAGGTTACAAATCCATAAACTTCCATTTTGTAGAGGCTCTTGATCCTAACCCTAATCTACTTGACTGGTCCTAAAGAAGAATGCTTGAGGTAGGCCTTCCCTTTTCTAAATACAACATCATACAATTTGTATTCAAGGACTCCTATTGAGATAAGGTTTTTCTTCAATCTTGGGACATACATCACATTCTTAAGATGGATAAGGGAACCAAACTTCCTCTTAAATCTCATTGCACCAACTCCTTTGGTCATGCACTTGCCATCATCTCCAAGCTTGATATGGAATTGCATGGCTTTCTCCTTCAAACTAATGAAGAGATATTTGTTCCCTATCATGTGCAACGAAGATATTGAGTCAATGTACCACACATTATCTTGTATGTAGCTTTCCATGCAAGCTATCAAGGATAAATCCAACTTGAATTGAGAAGAGAATGCTTCTCCTACTGCTGTTGGTGCAACATGATTGTTGGATTTCTTGTTTGGACATTTCTTAGCATAATGTCCAAACTCATGACTATGGAAACACTTGATCTTGCTAAGATCCTTATTTTTCTTGCCTCCAATCTCACTAGATTTGTGATTTCCTTGGGCCTTCTTTCCCTTGGATTTCTTCTCTTTGATAGCTAAAGAAAATTTATCCTCATCATCAGTCCTAGGTGAGACTCCATCCCTTGTGTTCCTCCTTATCTGTTCCTGCAAAAGATTTGACCATAGTCTCTCCCATTCAGGGAGCTTAATTCTACTATTCACTGCATCCTAGAAACTATGTCACGATTTCTGAAGCCAAAGAAGAGTAAAGTTGACAAGATCTACTTGTGTAATTGTCTCTCCAACACCTCCAAGTTCATCCCTCACTTGAGAAAACCTGGACAGATATGTAACAATGGGATCATTATTGCCCATTTCAATGTTCCTAATTTTTTTATTCAAAACGAGTTCTTTGCATCAGTACCAATTTCAAATAGATCAGTAAGGGCCTTCCACATATGGCATGTTGTTTCCTTCCCATGCAAACTTGGAAAATTTTGGTCTCTAACTCCTTCTAGAATCATCCTCCTATCTTTGGCAGTGTCTTTCCTCCATTGAGTCAGTTGATGTGCATCTGATGCAGGGGATTTAGGAATATTAGTATTGATGTACTCCAAAACCCCATTATCATCTAACACAACCTCCATTTTTCCCTTTGAGGCACAGAAATTCAAATTCCCTTATAGTGCATGCTTTGTCCTCAAACCATAGACGGACTTGATTCCTACACTTGTAGAATTCCTCCACCAACTGATATTCTCTTCAATGCACTTTGAATCTGATCAAGGAATTCATTTTCTATCTTGTTTTATGCTTTTATACCATGCATAAAATCCTTAAAACTTTGCAACTACTAATGAGATCAAAATGATAACAAAAGACGCAAGATTTATTTGCCAAAAAAATGTTGAAAGAAAATAATGAATAGAAACACAATCACACATAGAACACAAAATTTATCTGGGGAACCCAACTGGGAAAAACCCCTCTTGCTTGTATTAAATCAACTGAGCAATTTGATCTATTACAAAGAATTTTCTTCAATCCTGAAGCTCCCTACAATACTAATCAACTCTTTACAAGACTCGCCCAACACTTAGGAAAATAAGGCCTAATAGGAGATCTTATGTCCTAGTGCAATTATGCCCCTAAAAAATAGGAATTTATCCCATTTCCTTGTGCAATTCCCAAGATAATTTCTCTTCTTGCTTCTCCAGTTGTACACACAAAAACCTGTGCAGCATAATAAATACAATTTTGTGCCTTCATTCAATCTCAATAAATAAGTCGAATGGCATGAACTACTAACCCTAAATTTAGCAACTACTTTTGTTAACTAAGAGTAATTTGAGTTAACACAAAGTCAACTACTCAACTAAAATCGCGTCTATCTCTATTCTAGAACTAAATACTAGTAACTAACATACACTAGAGTTAACTCCACTAGATACCCAATTTTAGCCATCTACTAGTCCACAACTCACTACATGACATCTAACTCAAATTAGCTGAAAATAACTTATTAATAGGACACATCACACATGTTAACTGAAAGCTAACTCAAGAAACTATGAGACTGAATTTGAATTGGCATGTTTTACTAAGGCACAAGTCAAAGAAGCCATTCCTTGCTACATTTTCAACACTTCTCTCCTATGCCAAGCTAGAGAAGATAAGGTTAAAATTGCTTTGCTTGAGCTATGAGGGTCAATTTATAACAAATGAGGTGACTCTCCACCTCCCTTGTGATTCTTGAGTTTTCCTCGTGACTCTTGAGCTCCAATGTGACTTTTCAAATTCCTATGTGATCTTTGAGCTTCTACAAGACTTTAGAACTTTCTAGTGACTTTTCAAATTCCATGTGGGACCCTTGGGCTTCCACACATTTTACATTTTCTCATTTTTTAAATTACATAATTACATTCCATAAATAATGTGGAACAATACATGGGACCAAACAACACTCTTGTGTTGACACTTTGAATGACCATAGTTTGTTGACTATGACATGAGACTTTATAACAATGTATTGATGTGAGGTTCCTTTCTCCACTGTTATGTCTTCAAATTCTTCATGATAGGTCTTTCTTGTACTTCATATTCACCCTCCAAAGGGTCTAGATAAGTGTTTGAACCTTCTAAATGAACATGAGTTTCCATCTCTTTGTATTGGTCCACGATTCCTTTACTCTTGCATGATATCATCTTTATGTTTTGTCTCCACAAGTGTCCTTCTCGTAACCTCTACTTGCTAACTTCCTTGAGGATCATCTTGCCATGATAGGGAGATAGAACCCACAAATGAATTTTACTCATGACAAGATAACATCAACCCAAATCACCTATTCTATTTGTGTTTGTTCATGTAACATATTGATTTTGATGGGGCAATGTGCTAGGGATTTGAGAGAAAGATGCTAAGAATTGTGTCGTTGAGCACTATAAGGACTGAGGGATAACTACATTGTCCTCTAGAATTATGCAATTTGCAATTAGAAAAGTCTTATCAAGGTCCTACACAATGGGAAAGTCTAGGAGACAAGGATGATGAGCTTGTTGACTAAGGATGTGTTATGCGCGGTGCTCAAGGAAGAGGGAGAAGGGAGTGTGTAGTTGAACTTCACAGGGATGAAGGGATGACTCCATTTTCCACTAGGATTGTGCAATGTGAATTTGAGGTAAGGCAAGACAAGGAAACTGCACAGTGAGGGGTTCTAGACAGCAGGAGTGGCAAAACTAGGCAATGTAACTATGTAGTGCACAGTGATTGAGGAGAAGACTCAAAATATTGTGCAATTGATGGATGTAGTGTCCTAGATATAGACCTACTATCCACTAGAAGTTCACAATGCATAGTAAGAGGCTTACTTGGTGAAGTGATTATGAAATTGTTTGGTGTAAGTAGCAGAAAGGTTAGGTCACTATAACCTGGGGATGCCTACTATGTAATGAAGGGAAGGGAGCATATGCATTGTGAAATTTGTCACTACAATGAGATAAAGAGGTCCTCACTATTAACTAGACGTTCTCAATGTGAAATACAAAGCATAATTGATCAAGGCTTTTTGCAGTGAGGTAGTAGAAGCATCAAGGGTCCACCAACTATGCTTTGAAGGTGCTCAATGCATAATAATGAGATTTGTCCCTAATTCAGGTTCAATGCAAAGGTCCAAGAGTTAAGGATTTCATAATTGAGGTTTGTGAAGTCACAATGCTCATCACCTAGTGGAGGGTCAATGCTTTTATAACTTGTGCCTAATGGAAGGATCAAGGGAAATGGCTAAGTGTGGGATTAGTGAAACAAGAGAGAGAAAGACATGCAAACAAGTCTCAAACAAAGATCACACACATGTGTACCATCAAATACAAGGTAAAAAAATTTGTAGTAGCTAGCACCAACATGTATACCTTGAAATGATAGCAAAGAAACACTTGTTTCTGAGTGCGACAGTTAAAACATAAGATTGTGGCATTTGAAATACAAGTGACGACACAAGTGCCGACTACAACCAAAAGGTGTGTTATGCCATAGGAATGATCCATGTGGATGTTGGTGGCCACCCACCTATCCCATTTGGACCCCCACAATTGTCTCTTTCAGCATTTTCAGTTTCCTTAATTGTAGCACAACTTACTATTTTTAGCAGTTTTTTGGGTCCTGAACTT